>BTPG01000008.1:54451831-54498954 GCA_036245525.1 Semisulcospira habei
GAATGTCTCATTGAAGACATAAACAATCGCTTATAGGAAGTCGGTTGACCCAGATTAGAGTCCATACTTTTTTTTTACATATTTCCTTGAACTTTTGCATAAGCTATTTTGGATAAAGACATTGGATGAGTTTGTTAGCCAGCTTTGCATCCTTTCAACTTCTTTAGTAAAAAAATTTTTTTTTCAGAAAATAATTAAAAACCTAAAAAACCTTTACTTCTAGAGAAAGTCACACAGTGGCGGTGACGTAAAAGAGGCAACTCCGTCTCACACAAACATGCGCGCATCTCCAGGAGGAATAGATCCTCATGCGCCTTCTAGGCGCATGAGGATTTATGCCTCTTGGAGATGCTGGTTTGGAGCGCGCTCGCACGAGCGCACGAACACGCACGAACACATCGACGCGCTTTCAGAAGAGCATGCAGGTGACCCGTGTACTTAGTATATCATGTAGCTAGGTAAAGTCAACCTGCTTTCACACAAATTATAGCAAGACTGAAACTGTACCGTGAAGTTCTAGTTTTGTCACCATTTTCTCAAGCCTATGAAGTGAAAGTGAAACTCATATCACGTAAAATATAAAATTACATAAAAATTAAAATTTACGTCATGACAAATGACGTTTGACAAATCAATGACGCGTATGTCCTGCGCCTCTTATAGAACTCACTGACGCTTTGGCAGATCTGCGAGACTTTTTCAATAGGAGATAATTAAACATCAGAATCAGGTCAAAGACAGAAGGTAGAGACATTGACAGCGAGGACAGCTCTCATATAAAAGGGATTTTGTGGGTTATGGTTCATCCCATCTTATTATCATTATTGTTTTGCAAAAACGGGGAGCACTACACACACAAAATAAAAGAAAATAAAGTAAAGTGAAATAAAATAATATAAAATAAAATGAAATAAAATAAACACTTAATTCAGTCAGCCCGGCGCACGTATTTCCCAAATTTTGGAGGCGTCATCTAACGACGCACTACAGCAGGAGATGGATCGACCATGATAATTTAATAGCTTGGCGCCGACAGGCGCCAAGATAATCTGGCACTACCCTTGAATTATCATGGTCGACCCATCTCCTGCTGTAGTGCGTCAGGGCTTAATGGGTTAAGCAGCCATCTCTCACACTCACTCCGCCATCTTTTATTCTCTTCGAAGTAAAGTCACTCTCCCTACATCATAGTTGTACTGTGAGGTTTTACAAGGGGCGGGGTACAGGGGGTGGGGGCAGGGAGGGGGGAGGGAGGGTAGGGGGTGGGGGGGGGGCGCCACACCTACAACTGAATTACCGTTTCCTACTTAGAGTATTCTGCACACGCAGACGATAGAGAGCGGTGCAATATTACGTGCCCGTCGAAAAGCGTTGATCTTATTTTCTCTCTTTCTTCAAAGTTCTGCCGGACAGCATAGACGAATACGAAGACTTCTGAGGCAATTTAGGTCTATTGTACATTCTTCTTTTCTTTTTTCCCTTTTTTTACTTTCCGTTGAGAAACACAAGATTGCCTATTGATTTCTATTGCCTTCCACAGCTACACAGACACGCCAAATTCTATTCAAAGATATCTTGTCTGTCTTTCAACAATGGAGCAAAAACCACATATCTGCAAGAGTCATAGATCCTCATGAACCCCCGCAGAATGGGGTGGCTTATGAGTATCTATGTCTCTTGCTGAGTCCACTTACATCGTTCTTGTTTAGGCAGAATAAATCACTGAAGCGTGCTTGAAGTTTAGAATGGACTTGAAAGATGACTGGTTTTTTTTTTTTTTTTTTTTTTTCAGTCTTTTTCCGTATTTTCCGACAATGGGAAAGGGAACAGAGATCAGACCCACACTGGTTGTCTGCCTCGATTCGCTGCGCTTAGCGCAGCGAATCGAGGGAGACAACCAATGTCAGATCAGCCCCATTGACTGCCGGTTCACTCCCTTCATCCAGGGTCCTTCCATCTGCAAGAGGTGGTGTTTTTTTTTTTTAATTTTTTTTTTTATATATATAATAACGGAGGAGTCATTTGATCAGCCCTCAAGGGACCAATGAATAGAGTATGTGTGGCAAGAATTCAAGTATTTCATTTGCGTTTCACCCACGATGCCCCTCGATGATACCAAAGTCCTAGAGTATGGGTTTGTATGTCGTTATTTGGCATCACGGTGTCCCTTGTTTGCACTTATCACATCAAATTTGTGTATTAACTGTGCTTTCATTGACTGGTGATATTAGACCAACCAACTAACCAATCAACCCAGCAACCAACCAACCAATCAACCAAACAACAACCAACCAACCAGCCAACCAGCCAACCAGCCAACCAGCCAACCAACCAACCAACCAACCCAACCCAACCCAACCCAACCCAACCCCAACCCCCAACCCCCAAACCCCAAACCCCAAACCCAACCCAACCCAACCCCCCAAACCCAACCCAACCCAACCCAACCCAACCAAATGTCACAATAAAAAGGAGGAACATTTCAATAAAAATCTTGCTTGGAAAGGCAATATTGAAAACTGTGTATCATATGACAGTATGCTCATTAAGGCTATTGTTACTTCAGTGTGTGTGTATGTGTGTGTGTGTGTGTGTGTGTGTGTGTGTGTGTGTGTGTGTGTGTGTGTGTGTGTGTATGTTTATGTCTAAAACATCCTTTACGTTTCCCGCTATTCCATAACATTTAAACATATTATTTTGTGTCAATAAGTGTGTTGAAATTGGACATTCAAATGGTTTATGTTTAACTCATCGCATTATTATATACAATTACAAGCCGTACACGTACCAAGGCGAATTACTAAGAGCTGGACAGCGCTGAGTAATTCCCCTTGGTACGTGTACTGTTTCTACCAGCACTTGCCTCACTCATAACAATCTACTCTTTCGTTGTAGGACTCGGTCGCGTAAGCTTATATCGCCCCACCCAACGACCCATTTCATTATTGAACCCAGACAGAGGAAGTCATTTGGACTGCTTTGTTTAATTCCTTTCCTGCCGAGACGCAGCAGAACAATTCAAATGCAAGAGACATAGGTCCTCATGACCTGAGGGTCTCATTTATATCCTTAATTTTCAGGTTAATAGGGTATTATCATGGGTCAGTCTACAATAATGCCTGTACCGAAAAACAGCCAACTGCAAGAGGCATAGGTCCTCATGAGCCCCCGCAGATGCGGGGGCTCATGAGGACCTGTGCCTCTTACTGGCCTAGTTTTAGATCCAGTTTTTTTTTTTTTTTTTTTTTTTTTGGGGGGGGGGGGGGGGGGGTTCGAAAGGGTTGTTGGTGTAGAGTCTACCACAATGTCAGGTACATCGTTCATGGCCAGTGCCAGTGAAAGGGTTAATCGAAGGACCGCCGATTGCTGATGGCCAAAGCGGACAAGATTACTGTTTTCGCTCGGGCCCTGCAATCTTTTTCCTTTTTATCCTGGGTGAATAATGGCTCCATATGTACTTTTTGCCCTTCTGTTTGTGTTGATTCTTTGCGTGAAAAGTAGGCCTACATGCCTTCATTGCATCGCCTCCCTCCCTTTACAGAAAGCAAGGGGGCCAATACTGAACTGGGCGGAAAAAGGGGGGAGGGGGAACCATAGTCCAACCTAGTAAAAACAAAGCAGAAGAATCAACGTCTTGGCATTTTGTCGTCAGAAATATTCTGCTCTTCAAAAGGCGAATATATAAATATTTTAATGAGTTTATATATATATATATATATATATATATATATATATATATATATATATATATATATATATATATATATATATATATATATATATATATATATATATATATATATATATATATATATATATATATATATATATATATATAGAATAGAATACGAAAAAAAACCCACACCAATAAAATATGTTAGTTGTCAAAAGAACATAATGGTTTATCGCTCACAGAAAATTGCATGTAGGCCCCAGGAGATCCTTTTGCTAATCCTGTCCCGTACCATTTTATTTCGGATGAATAACTGACTCCGCATCTCGCCTTCCCCCCATATTGTGTTTGTATAGGGCGTACTGTCGACCGCGTCTCTATAAGGTATCGGGAAAATCATCATCTTTCATCAACGTGAAGATGTTCGGTGAACATATTGATTCCCGCTTTGTTAATACCCCTCTCTCCCCACCCCCCACCTCCCCCACACGACCCCTCTTTTCCAAAATCTCTTTATGCCCCCCCCCCCCTCCCATTTTCCGGTCTTCTGTCACAGACAGGCTGAAAACAGGTCTAATCTTATGACCATCGACGAAGTTTACGTTCACCGTTCATAGGAGAAGGATCTAAACTGTGAAAGTTCAAGTGTATTGCCTGATTAGCTTGGCGCCTGTCTAGGCGCCAGGCTGATCAGGCGCGACCCTCGAGCTCTCATGGTTTAGGCGCCAAGTTAGGCAATCACTTTTTTATCTCAGGATACGGGTTCTCGACGTAAAAAATAATTATTGCACAATATCATTACTCTATCACGGTCAACGTGTCAATATAACAGCCGGGAACTACCTTACAGCTTTCACGGCTGATCCATGTCTAGAATCATGGCCTGAATTTGAAAGAGTCATAGTTACGCAGCTGGAGCTGTCGTCTCTATATGAACATGTCTCGCAGGGACCAAATTGTACCGAGAAAGTCGTAGTCTACAAGTGCGCCAATGCCATCTGGCCGATGTCGGCCGCCGTTGGCCCGCGCACTGTCATGCGCGGCCCAATAGCGGCCGACATCGGCCAGATGGCCTTTTGCGAACTGGGTCGATTACCTTACGATCTCTCTGGTCTGAGCAGTACCGTGGTATAAACCAGGCTGATCCGGCTCTCACCATAATATATCCTGGTATAGCCCCCAGAAATATAAATCCACGAAAAGCGAGAACGCCGTCGGCTGATGCCCATATCAACTCTCCGCTCATAGTAGCACCGACGTAATCAGTTGAGGCTGATCAGTCTTATAGTATGAATGGAACGCCGTGAAGCTCAGTGTTCACAGAGGTTGTGGAAATCTATAACTGAGTCAGTTGCAGGTGGCACTGTAGGAGCTTGTTGCTTGTCCGATGCTAGCCGGCTTGGGCTTCTAAGCAAAAGCCATGTAGGTCCGAGATTAGGCCTACTTCGATAGAAAAAGTCAAAGAATTTTTTTTCATAATTCGTTCTTCTTAGTATTGCATAAAACGATTAACTAGAAATAGAACACCCAAACAAACAAAACAACAACAAGAACAACAAAACAACAAAAACAACACTGGTCAGTGCGGGGAAAAAAACCAACATATTTTTCACGCACGAAAATGTTTTTGGTGTAACTTTGTTCAGTTAATTGTTGCGTGTGTCTGCAGCACGTAAAATAATACGAAAACAACATGCTTGAAAACCTAAAGAAATAATGAAATCTGAAAATAACTTCAGAACAGATCCATGAACAATGTGAATGTGACGTCACCGGCCGGAAATAGTCACGTACTACAGCAAAAGGATTGACGTTTCCTGAGCTTCAAGCATTGTTGGCGACAGGAACCAGATTGGACCGTCAGTTACTCGTGTCCGCTGTAACAGTGGATAATCCCCTTAGCCCACGCCATTACCCGACAACAGTGAAGACAAATGTGTGCTGGTTTGTGATTTTGGACAATACGGCCTGTGGCCGTAAGGTCCAAAACCACAGGCCAGTACACGAATTACGTATTTATGGGGCACTAGTCTCTTGCGTGGTGTTATGATATATGCATGAATGGAATCGCGAAGCATGTTCCATATCCATCAACCAGGAAAGGACGAAGTAGAAGCAGTAGAAGCAGGGTAGGCATGAAGTCTCTGCCGTCCATTTTGTGGTTAATCCCTTCCCTGCCACTATACGTACATTTTTGTTTTTGAAATCTGCGTTCACTGAACGACCAAAAGCCAAAACCGTCCCAGAAACATGGATACAACATGGTCTCAGCAAGGGGCATACATCCTCATGAGCGCCCACAGTCGCGGGAGCACATGAGGATTGCGGTTGGATCGTGTTCATTTTTCTCTGCAGTGAAGGGGTTAAGTTGTTTTTTCATATCTTACCGTTTCATTTGTGTGTTTGTGTGAGCGTGTGTGTGTGTGTGTGTGTGTGTGTGTGTGTGTGTGTGTTTGTGCGCGCGCGCGTGTGTATGTGTGCGCGCGTGCGAGGGCGCAGACATGCGCGCGTGTGTGTGTGCGTGTCTGTTACTCATATCATTCCATCTTTCTGTAGAATATAATCCTGTTTTTAATGATGTTGCTCCCGATCGTTTTAAAAATATATATATTAATGGTGTATCCTGAAACCAATTTTTCTTAACACAGCTCTAAAACTTGACATATAGCCTGATTATGTGCTTAAGCTCAGTTAGTCGAACATGTTATCTTTACATTCAGCAAAACCAACACTCTCCGCCACATTTGTCAGATGCATTCTCACTATATTAGAATACTACAGGAGAAGTGCCGCGAGCAGAACAAAGGGCTGTACGTAACATTTGTCGACCTAACAAAAGCGTTCGACACTGTGAGCAGGCAAGGCATGTGGCAGATCCTGGAGCGACTTGGCTGTCCCCCAAAGTTCCTCAACATGATTGTCCAGCTACACGAGGACCAGCAAGGCCAGGTCAGACTCAACAATGACCTCTCAGAACCATTCCCTATTCTCAACGGCGTAAAGCAGGGCTGCGTGCTGGCACCGACCCTCTTCACCATCTTTTTTAGCATGATGTTGAAGCAGGCCACAGTGGACCTCGATGATGACGATGCAGTGTACATCAGGTATCGTCTCGATGGCAGCCTGTTCAACCTCAGACGACTGCAGGCCCACACGAAAACCCTAGACCAACTGATTCGTGAGCTGCTTTTTGCTGATGATGCTGCCCTCGTTGCACACACAGAGAGAGCCCTGCAGCGCATCACGTCTTGCTTCGCAGATGCTGCCCAGCTCTTTGGACTCGAGGTCAGTCTGAAAAAGACAGAGGTCCTCCATCAGCCGGCACCCAAGACAGCGTATCGCCCTCCTCACATCACCATTGGCGAGTCTGAACTAAAGTCAGTGCACCAGTTTACCTACCTTGGCTGCATTATCACGTCGGACGCCAAGCTGGACAAGGAGCTTGACAGCAGGCTAGCAAAAGCAAACAGCGCTTTCGGGCGACTTTTCAAGCGGGTGTGGCACAATCAACAGCTGAAAACAGGCACCAAGATCAGCGTGTACAGAGCTGTGGTCCTCACCACCCTGCTGTATGGTTCCGAGTCCTGGGCCCTCTACCGCAGCCAACTACGACTCCTCGAACGCTTCCACCAGCGCTGCCTGCGTACCATCCTGGGCATTCACTGGAGTGACTATGTCACCAACGTCGAGGTCCTTGAACAGGCTGAAACTGTGAGCATCGAGTCTTTGCTGCTGCGGACACAGCTCCGCTGGGCGGGGCATGTCTCCAGGATGGAGGATCATCGCCTACCAAAGATCACCCTGTTCGGCGAGCTTGCTACTGGACACCGAGACAGAGGGGCACCAAAGAAGAGATACAAAGACTGTCTCAAGAAGTCACTTAGTGCCTGCCAAATCGACCACCACCAGTGGTCTTCGCTTGCTGCAGACCGTGACACCTGGCGCTCCACCATTTACAAGGCAGCTGTCTCCTTTGAGGACTCTCACAGAGCTAGCCTTAAGGACAAGCGGCTCAGGAGAAAAAACAGAGATGCCGCAGCTCAGAACCCTGGCCATACCTTCCCCTGCAGCCACTGCGGTCGAACCTGCCTGTCTCGGATTGGCCTCCGCAGCCACGAACAAGCCTGCAGACGTCGTGGGCAACTCCTATAAAATCTTCGTTCGCGAAGTCAAGCCAAGAGATATTAGAATCTAGTTCGATACAGCATCTGTCAATGTTGTTCTTGTTGATGGGCTTTTTGCAATATTGCGTGCAGTGCATGTCCTATTCACACTGTTTGTCGCCCTCGATTCCGGCTACCGATGTCGGCTGTTTCGAATCGAGAGAGACAACCAGG
This sequence comes from Semisulcospira habei, assembly GCA_036245525.1. NCBI lineage: Eukaryota > Metazoa > Mollusca > Gastropoda > Semisulcospiridae > Semisulcospira > Semisulcospira habei. Next base: position 54,459,842 of record BTPG01000008.1, read on the forward strand.
GTCCTATCCTAATAGACCATGACCCCCTGAACTGTATGCTGTGTGCCCTGCGGTCATTACACAGAGTACGCCATTGTGGCGGCGGCATTAGTGGGAATGCGAGTAGTTCTGCATCAGGATGTGGACTAAGTTGCATGAGACAGAGCATAAACCTTGCGTAAACCACAAAGCAAGGCGCGCAGCTTCAGCTGCGCGCCTTGCGTTGTGGCTTGCGTAAGATTCGTGCTCTCACATGCAACTCAGCACTGGTCAATACAAAATGTTACGCTATGCTACGGAACGATATGATATGATACGATACGATACGATACAATGCAATACTATACGATCCGATCCAATCCAATCCGATACGATACGATACGATACAATGCGATACGATACGATACGATACGATACGATACGCTGCGATATGGTATGCTAAGATACGATACAATACGGTACGGTGACATATTATATGATACGTTACGACACAACACGACACGACACGACACGATACGATACGATACGATACTGTCGCTCATCTCTATCCGTAAGCAAGAAGCAGAGATTCTCATGAGATTACTTACTTACTTACGCCTATCACCCCTCCCAGGGTATAGGCCGTCGACGAGAGACCTCCATCGACTCCTGTCCTGTGTTTCTCCTTCGATTTTACTCCAGGTGGTTCCCAGTCTCTTGATGTCTGCTTGGAGGTCTCGACGCCAGGTGTTTCTCGGCCTGCCTCTTTTCCTCTTTCCCTGGGGGTTCTATGACAATGCCTGCGTAGTGATACTGAAAACTCGCTTTCTCAGACTGACCAATCGATCCCCATTTTCTTCGTCCTACTGTTATCTGCTGTGTTCTCCCCCAGAGTCTGATGTTGCTGATCTTCTCTGGCCAGTGGATTTACAAGATTCTTCTACAACTGTTTATGAAGGTCTGTACTCGGTTGACTGTAATTTTTATCAACCTCCAAATCTCTGCTTCATATAGGAGAACTGCTTTTACGTTTGAGTTGGAAATCCGGACTTTGGTGTGTTGTGACATCTCTCTGGAACTCCACACTTTTTTCAACTGGAGAAAGGCTGCTCTTGCTTTACCGATTCATGCTCTGACATCTGCATCAGTGCCGCCCTTTTTGTCGATGATGCTCCCGAGATAGGTGAAGGACTCCACCTCCTCCAACGGGGTGCCAGCAAGCAAGACTGGTTCTTCCCTGGTTGCGTTCAGCCTCATTGTCTTCGTTTTCTGCTTGTGGATGGTGAGGCCCACTTTGGGACAAGATGTCATCAAGCCTCGTGGTCTTGTCCGGCATTTGTTGCCGAGTGTGGGACAGTAAAGCCAAGTCGTCTGCAAAATCGAGGTCGTCAAACTGTGTGCACGGTGTCCACTGTATTCCGCTTCTTCTCTGCTCAGTGGTCATCTTCATGACCCAGTCCGATGCCCAGTAGGAAGATGAACGGAGACAGCAAACACCCCTGCCTGTCGCAGGTTCTGACCTGGAACTCCCTGCTGAACTGCCCATCGTGGATTAGGCAACATGTCATGCCATCGTAGTTGCTCTTGATCAGGCATACGAGCATTTCGGGTACACTCGCCGTAGTGTCGTAGGAGTTTCCAGAAAGTCTATCGGTCCACGCTGTCAAATGCTTTCTCGTAATCCACAAAGTTGACGTACAGCGGGGAACTCCAGAGACTGTTCCACGTTGATGCGAGTGGTGATCTGGTCTGTACATGATATTCTCATGAGCCCCTACAGAGAAAATTATCTATCTTCTGGATTGCAAAGATCCGTCTGGCACAGATCATTCATCTGTCCGTTAACTCATTCAACTCCGACACGCAACGGCAAGACATGGATCGAGCGTGATAGTTCAAGGGTTGTGCCAGAATAGCTTGCCGCCCAGAGGAGCCAAGCTAGTCTGGCACAACCCTTGAACAATCATGCTCGATCTGTTTCCGGAAGTGTAATACAGTTTTCAGGGTGCAATTTCAAAATTTGCGGATTTCGGTCCAGGAGCAGAATGTGTTAATAAAGCAAAAACAAATTGCTGCTCGGATTTCGTATAACAAAAGGAAAATTGAAATATGTCGATAAAACCCTGTTCAGATAAGAGAAACGAAAAAAAACGGTGTTTTGCAGTTCTCTTTTCTGAATAGGGTTTTATCAACATGTTCCAGCTTCCTCGTTCAATTATCTGTCCACGGCAACATCCATTATCCCGTTTCGCACTGCACGCTGATCGACATTCGCTTGAAAAACACACAACTGAAATGGGACCGAAAAAAAAGCATTAAGAACATAGGACTAACAAGAGACATAAATCCTCATGGGCCCTCGCGACTGCGGGGGCTTATGGGGGTTTATGTCTCTTGCAGCTGGGTAGTGTTCGCCTTGCTCCTACAGTTAAGGCGTTAATGCTCTGCATACGTCGACATTTTTAACGACAAACCCCGTTTTAGCGGCATAGTAAATAGTGTGTTGGTTGTGGCCGATCGGCAGAAGAAGAAGAAGGATAATTGCATCGGTTTTTTTTCTTCTCAGTTGTTCCTGCGATCGTCCAATGTCTGGGTCAGAGATTTTAGGAGGAAACAGCTGTATATATGAGGAATATGTCTGGCTGAAATAGGCAATTGGATCATCGCATGATCACATCAGTCACCGGTGTCATTCGGTCAGTCGATACGCGATCGACTTGTCCTGACGGTGGTGCGTATAGACTGCCCGACACAGGTCTCAGGCAGTCGGCTTCAGTTACACGAGTTGCTGTCAGGGAGCTCCCGAAACCTGTGCCAGTCCTACGCTACACTGATGCTGGTAAAATGCGCAAGAACAGGTAGTTCTTTGCTGCCAGTGATCACGAAACGCGCGTCTGAAGTCACTGCACACTGACCGACATTCGCGTGAATAACACAACGTACCTGGGACCAAAACTAGGCATAAAGAATGTAAGACTAACAAGAGACCTAACTTCGACTGCGGGGGCTCATGAGGGTTTATGTCTCTTGTCCCGTTCACCTTGCCCCGGGAGTTAACTCATTCGAGACGTGCCGCCTCCGGATACGCGGCTTATGCCGCGTATCCGGAGGCGGCAAGTCTCGAATGAGTTAAGAGGTTCACGCCGAACAGGCTACTGGCCACCTAGACCCAAAAAGTCTTAAATAAGATATTGCGTAAACAAAGTATTAAAACATATCACGATTAAAGAAAATTCAGAACAAGCTGTCTGTCGTATCAAGTGAAGGATATAAAATACTTTTAAGTAAGTTCAGGATAATGTTAGTCTATGTCAGTTCCAGGAATAGAGGAAAGATATCTTATCAAAAAGCCGCGGCAAAGTTAAAGTTTTTCAAGTTTATCAGTCTTAAACAGCTGCCATTTGCCACGCGGGAAAAACTAATAACATGCTTTAGCTATCTCAAAACAGAGGTAAAAGCAGAAAAAAATAGTGAGTAATTACTTGCAAATGTTCTCATTAAAGTCCAATCAATCTTGAAAAACAATATTTCCTGCAAACACTATTTTTTGTTAGTTTGTCACTAACTCTTTCATGCCTAATACTGAATTTCGCAACTGCTGGAGGCGTCTTTGACCCCTTCACGCAACTGCTATAGATGCAGATCCTCATGAGCCGCGGGGGCTCAAGTGGGTCTGCACGACTTGCTGAAACCACTCTGTATCTGTATTCCTTTGGCGGCGGTAGATCTTTGTCGTTTAATTTACAATGATTTGCAAAAGCACAGTATGCGTCCACCAGTAGTGAAAGCCGGGTTATAGAAAAAAGTGCTAGGAGTGGGAGATGGATCGGCCGTGATAGTTCAAGGGTTGTGCCAGATTAGCTTGGCGCCTTCCAGGCGCCAAGCTAATCTGGCACTACCCTTGAACTATCACGGCCGATCCATTTCCAGCCGTAGTTTATTTAAATACGAATGTTTTAAACTTGCACAGACCAGCGCGGAGTTGCGGACATGAATGGCATAGTGAACTATGATCATGGTCGAGTAAGGTGCCTAACTAGTCTGGCACTACCCTAGAACTATAGCGGTCTGTCGATCTCCGGTTTCATTGTCTTACGGAGCTGACGTGCAGGCCAATTACTTGTTCAACATGCGGCGCATTTCCTGAAAACCTGGAGCACCAGATACAATTAATGTAGTCCTCGCTGTGCCATCTTTCCAACAGTTCGGTCAATGAAACATGCCTTTGCATAAAATGTCTTTCGTGGGGGTAATCTTTCTTCTCGCATTTAATTTTGTTCGCGTTCATGTTTCATGCTGTCCGCGGAAAGTGTCGTTTTATCATTAATACAAACAAGAAAAATATTCTTATAGAAATTTTAATTTTAACCCTTTCGCTGCCGGTTTCGCGTCTGAAACCACCGCACACTGTCCGACATTCGCGTAAAGAACACAGATGACTTGGGACCAAAAATGGGCACAAATAGCACAGGACTAACAAGAGACATAAATCCTCATGAGTCCCCGCAGTCGCAGGGGCTCATGAGGATTTATGTATCTTGCAAATCTGTAGCGTTCGCCTTGTCCCGGCAGTTAATGGGTTATTGCTGCATTTTTTAGCTATGTTACGGTGTGAAGTTACGAGTGTTGTAGTTGAGTGTCCGGATGCATAACCTCGGCCGGGACCTCAGTCGTGTTTTTCGGCTCTAAGACTAAGGCTGTCGGAACAGCTAAGATCACTGTAGATCTGATGGCACACACTGAAAGTTGAGCGGATCCGTTGCTTTGGGTGAATCATCTTTTTCGTCGTTAGACCCCCCCCCCCCCCAACCCCCACCCCACCCCCAAAAAAAAAACAAAAAAACAAACAAACAAAAAAAAACCCCAAAAAACAAAAAACAAAAAAACAAAAAAAAAAAACCCACTACATTCTGAACGCGTGATGCATAAATATCTTCGCCGCTGAGTGCCTTGGGAAAGGGATTTAGCTGGTAGTACATAATTACTTACCATTTTCCATTTCTTCCCATCAAGAGCCTACTCATGGAGTGCAGTGTTTTCCAAGAATCGATATGTACTTCAAGAATAAGACGTCCAAAGAAATTATTACAACGAGAATTAAAGCGATTCTCCCCAGGTTTAATCATCTCAACACAGTCGGAAAACTGTCTGCAACAGACTCTGCTGACAGTATTATGTATGGGTCCTTTGTGTACTAACTTAGAGCTTCAGTGATGTAAATACAATGCCAAATGTCGAAATTCATCGTTTGATGGGTGTGTTGTTTTTGTACCCGAGAGTGCAAATTATCGTCTGCATCGGCCTCGTTTTGAATTTGTGCATATCAACTAGCCTACGTCACAAAGCAGAACACGATCAATCGATACTGCAGACGACGGAGGCGGTTATCGTTGTCGAGTGGGTACACACGCGTCAGTGTAGACATGTACTGATGTTCTCCGGCATCCCTTTGACATAATTTTCCACGAGAATGTAAAATAAATTTTCCACTTATTCGCTATGCTGTCAAAATCAATGCGGGTTCCGCTTGATCTGCTACCTTGATTAACGGGCAATCGTGCTGTGGGCGTGGCTTCAAGTTCTTCGACTCGCGTCTCCGCGCCAAGCCGGCGACTGAGCCAGCGTCACGAAACAGAAGAGTGGTATTTCACCCACTTATACCAATTTCTGCATTGCAGTTTCACATCACACACATCGAAGTCTACGTAACTGAAAGCATCTCTGGAAACGACAAATGCACCATCGCAGCAGAAACACTACCTCTGTGAATCGAGTGAATGAGCCCGCACAGACAAAAACGTGTCACGACCATCGATGTCGGCAGCCGGTGCCGCAATTTTGACACACAGGCCGTAGTTGTCTGATCCTTGCAGCGTAAAATCTGATGGACTAGCTCGTAACTTCATGATAAAACAGGTTTAAAATCTTGCAAAATCAGTAAGAGATAAATTCTACTGAAGATCATAAATTCTCAGTCTCTAGCGCTCGTGAAACTATAGGAAGATCGACAAAGATCGTAACCGGATTACTTACTGTTTCACATAGCAAGAAAGCGACAAATTCCGGATGGGCGGTCAAGCCAAGCTCTATATTCCCTTGTCCGATGTCAATTCTACTTAGGGGTATCTTGTCTCTCTTTCTCTTTACTCTTCAATTACGAGTCTGTCATTGTCGGCCGGCGCGAGTCGACTGATACTTTCTTCTTTTCTTCGCTGGTTCATCCGACATCTTGTCTCTGATTGGTTATAATTATGCAGATGACCTAAGGTCGTATAGAATAGTTATGACGTCAGCTACCTGATCGTCTATCGGAAGCAATCTTTTGACCGGGTCCAGCCGCACGATTCCGGTGGCCTCTTTCGCTTTGAACGGACGAAAGAAAGCATTTGGTGGGACAATAGGGTGGTCACTGTCTAAGTGGGTATGTATACTGAAGCCCAGTAAAAGCTTTTTGCGAACTGAAGCATTAAAAAAGGTCGGTCGTGCCCCTTTAATATGAAGTCATCTTGCTGTCAAGCGACGTTATTGTTGCCTTGTTACTGTCATTACATACTATTGACGTGGAATCTATTTATCGTCGTCTGGACTAAATGGCGGGAGCCCTGAAGTCTTTCGACATCGCAGTAACTGTCAGTGGCTTGTGCATTGACTAGAGCCTTCTACATCTGTGTATGGTGGCGTAGGAGGGCCAGAAAGGTAATATTTTTGGTTTCCTCCATTACTTTTAAAAAAAATATTTCTGACGTTTAGCCCCACACCGGCCACGACTCCTATGCAAAATTCGCATTGGCGGGAACCAGAGCGATATACTTGGTATGCGCATTAACTACGAGATGCGGATAAATAGTGATGTAAATGCCAGAAGTTTTTTTAAAAAAAAAGTTTCAAACGAAGCGTCCTTCGATAGGTACGCTATTGACAGGCCCTGAAACTTAAATGCCTCTGGAGACCGTAAGTGTGTGTGTGTGTGTGTGTGTGTGTGTGTGTGTGTGTGTGTGGTGTGTGCGTGCGTGCGTGCGTGCGTGTGTGTGTGTGCGTGCGTGCGTGCGTGGTGTGTGTGTGTGCGTGTGTGTTTTTAAAGTTTGAGCATTGGAAAGGAAGAGGGGTGGGGGTGGGGTGGGGGGTACAGAGGAGGGGGTACAGAGGGTTGAGCGGTTGGGTGGGGGTGGGGCGGGAGATTATGGCGAGTGGTTTCTAGGGATTGAAAACGTGACGTGCCGGAAAAGTGCACGGTCAATGGCGCTACTCTTTTTTCAGTTACAGGGTGCAAAAACCTCAGCATCACAGCAGTTTTATTCAGTTCCCAAATTCCAGTCCGTCTGCTAGAGGCATATGATTGTCATGAGCCCCTGCAGTCGCAGGGGCTCATGAGAATCTGCGAATCTTGCTGACAGGGATCGGTTTCAACTGTTCCTCAACTTGAGGTCGTTTATTCGAGCTAAATGTGCGATTGTTCTCAAACACAAAAGGCGGGGTAATCACGGCTGAGAGAAAACGAGCTTTTGCCCCGGAGAAATTAGGAAAAGAGCATAAGAAAAAGAACAGGACCAAACGCATGCGTTCGAGATTGAGATCCCTTCGGTATACGTGGGGAGGCGTCTAAAAAAACGAAAACACACAAAATCGTGACACCATTCCCACTCTTTAAAAGTGCAAAAGTATGGGTCTACATTTGTTTTTACCGTTTCTTTTTGCACAATATCTCTCTCTCTCTCTCTCTCTCTCTCTCTCTCTCTCTCTCTCTCTCTCTCTCTCTTTCTCTCTCTCTCTCTCTCTCTCTCTCTCTCTCTCTCTCTCTCTCTCTCTCTCTCTCTCTCTCTCTCTCTCTCTCTCTCTCTCTCTCTCTCTGTCGGCACTCTCTCACTCAGCTTGTCCCTTCAAGGCAAATCTATCAGCCAGGTAACGGAACATCGTCTTCTCGGACTGTAGATAACCAGTTTAAATGGCAACGCCATCTTAGTAATATATGTAAGACAATATCAAAGAAACTGTTTATTTTATCCAAGTTAAAACATATAGCTAATGTAGAAACACGAAAACTGTTCTTCAACGCCCACATCAGGTCACATATAGATTGTGCTTCTACGGTGTGGGATGGCGCAAGCGAGGTCCAGTTAAAGAGACTGAACTCTCTTCATCGTAGAGCCGCGAAGCTTATCCTTTCAGACCCTAACTCAACAACGGATAATAAACTGAAAACCTTAGAAATTCTCCCCTTGAAAAAACATTTATTATACAATAAGGGAATAACGATGTTCAAAGTATTGAATAACGGACTCTCCAAGTATATTAAAAAAGATGTTTTCCCTCCCGGCATCAACATACTCCAGATCAAGGCAGTCCATTACTGTGCCACGACCTAGAATCGATCTCTATAAGACAAGTTTAGCGTTCTCAGGTGCTAGCATGTGGAACACATTGCCCAAACATGTTACAACATCAACAACGCTTTCGTCTTTTAAAACCGCTCTCTTCAAGTACCTCACCTCAGCATCGTAAAATTTTTACAGCAACCTGCACTTGCAGTGTACGATTTTCCCCTTTCTAACTCTTCAATTCAGTTATATCTTCAGTTAATACAAGATGCTAATGCTGCATGTATTGTGTGTGTGTGTGTGTGTGTGTGTGTGTGTGTGTGTGTGTGTGTGTGTGTGTGTGTGTGTGTGTGTGTGTGCGTGTGTGTGTGTGTGTGTGTGTTTTGTGCTTGTGCTTGTGTTTATGAATGTATGTATGAAGATTTATACCTTTACAATTGTGTGTATGTGTGAGATTTTCTATGTTTATTTCCACTTTTTCAATGATTTCTTTTTTAAAAACTTTATATTTCAATTTTTTGTTAGTTATATATTTAGTTTTTCCCAATTTAATGATAATATTTTGTGATTTGTGCATTATATGTAAAGTAGATTAGCAACGGCACGTTCGAAAAATGGTTTCACCAAAACTTTCACCGTTGTAAAATAAAGAATCATTGTCATTGTCATTGTCATTGTCTCTCTCTCTCTCTCTCTCTCTCTCTCTCTCTCTCTCTCTCTCTCTCTCTCTCTCTCTCTCTCTCTCTCTCTCTCTCTCTCTCTCTCTAAGAAGAAGAAAGTACATTAATTAGAGTAATTAGAGTCACACTGTATACCTCCCATGGGATGTAATCCAAATGCCTTTCCTAAGAATATTGAAATCTTGTACGGAAAAAGTACACCGACAAAATCAAATATTCCAAGATAGAACATCTTTGCATACAGAACCATATTCTGATCTTGCTCCAGATTGTGTAAGTGTTCCTTATGAATAACCAATCCATCTGCAAGAGACACAGATTGCCATGAGCGCCTGAAGATGCATGGGCTCATGACAATTTATTCCTCTTGCTGTCCCCCATTCGGTTCCATTTACATCCTCAAAGGGTAAAAAGCATCGTGGTTTATGTCTACCGTTGAAAGGTTTCGCTTAGAGACAAATTGCTGGGAAGAAAGCCTGAGGGAAAACTTACACGGACCGTTTATCCTGCATAATTGTGCCCTGGTGTGTGATTCTCGACCTTAACCCATTTGAGACATGCCGCCTCCGGATACGCGGCATAAGCCGCGTATCCGGAGGCGGCACGTCTCGAATGAGTTAAGGTTCAGATACGTAGGTTACAAACTCAAAGAGAAGCAGATATTGTGTACCGATTTCTTCAGCGTGAGACAATATACTACAAGAGGCGCAGATCCTCATAAGCCATTGCAGACTGCGGGGACACGTTACAAACTATAGTTTTCTGACCCCCTTTCTGCCTTCTCGTTTAACTCATTCCCTGCCACTGGATAAATATTTTGTTTACAAAATCTTTGTTCACTTAACGACCAAAAACAATAACCGTCCAAGGCACATGGATGCAAACTGCTCTCAGCAAGAGGCATAGATCCTCATGATCCTATGGGGATCTATGTCTCTTGCAGATGATTCGCGTTTACTTGAAGTGGAGGGGTTAAGTGCGAGCTATTGAGAATCTTCATCTCTCAGTAATCTTGTTCGTCTTTATTTGTTGTTGTTTTTCTCTTGCAAGTGGTTTTTCTTTCGAGTTCGCTTGTGGGTATTTTTTTTTCTTTGTTTGGGGCGTCTTTTTTTGTTTGTTTGTTTTTTCGTTTTTGAAACCGTCGGCCGGCCTTTATAAACGCGCGCGCAGTTCCAGTGAGTCATATGAATCCTAGCCGTCAGCGCGAAAAGCTTAGCTCCGCCTGCTCCTCGGCTAAACCGACCCTTTAAACATGTCTATTTCTTGGCTGTCATCTACCTGCTTCCCGGTTCCTATGTATATTTTCCGCTGGCAAAGGAGGTAGTCAGGCGTTCAACCTTCAATGGTCAGAAGCAAATCGCATGGATGACTTCTCGATCTGACCATTCCCTTGTTTCTGGACAACATTTGACTTAATGTCCTACCTTTTCCTTCGCCATAAATCACCGCTGTAAATGAGTTTAAATTTGGCCGGCAAGAGACATTGATCCTCATGAGCTCGTGCATAATGCAGGGGCTCATGAGGATTTATGCCTTTTACAGATGGAAGCTGATGCATAATTTTCTTGGTGGTGTCCATTCGTTTGTCGGCAGTGCAAAGTAGGCGATCAGACTGGTGTTTCCTTTGCTGTTAGTGCCAAATAAGTCATCCCATTTGCTTGCGGTGTAAAGTTAATAGACTGGAGTAAACCACAAACACAATAATATACCTCAGATCTACAGATCTGTGACACATTAGGGTATTAGTTCTGTAATGAAGTATTATGGGGATTCAGTTATTGCGATCCACTGGTTTTTAAGTCCCTTCTATTTATTGAAGGGACTTTTTAGGACGGGTCGCGGTGGGGCGAATTTAATAGCATGTCTATGATGTCAAAGGCGGGCAGGCTAAACCTCTAACAACTGAAGTAACAAGATAAAAATTACGTCATGTCTAGTTATGCTAACCTCGCTGCTGAAAGTACATTTAGTGCGAAGGGCCGCTAGCGCCGTATGTGCGTATGTATGTATGTGCGTATGTGTGTGCGTAAACAAGAGAATCTCCGATATTTCTGTACACACAAGGTTAAAACTTCATTGGCGAAATACTTTATTAAGCGGGTCGCTCAGAGATCTTCATAGCATATTGACTGAATGTCTCATTTAAATCATAAGCGACCGTTTATAAGAAGTCGGTTGACCCAGATTAGAGTCCGTAATTTTTGTCATATTTCCTTGAACTTTTACATATAGCTAGTTTGGAACAAGACATTGGATGAGTTCGTTAGCCAGCTTTGTATCCTTTCAACTTCTTTAGTAAAAAAATAATTCTTTTCAGAAAAGAATTAAAACACTAAAAAACCTTTACTTCTAGAGAAAGTCAGACAGTGGCGGTCACGTAAAAGAGGCATCTCCGTCACCACGCAGACACTGACATAATACTCTAAATATGACGTCATTCTCTCTCTCGCGCGCGGCGCTCTCTCTCAAACAAACATGCGCGCATCTCCAGGAAGAATAGATCCTCATGCGCCCTCCAGACGCATGAAGATCTATGTCTCTTGGAGATGTTTGGAGCGCGCGCGCGCACGCACGCACTACTGACATGCGCACACACATCGACGTGCTTTCAGGTAAAGTCAACCTGCTTTGACACAAATTATAGCAAGACTGAAATTGTACCGTGAAGTTCTAGTTTTGTCACCATTTTCTCAAGCCTAAGAAGCGAAAGTGAAACTCATATAGCATGTTCTTAATTAAACGAACTTTAGTTCGCGAACTCTGACGAACTACACTTCACGATCTCGGACGAACCAGGTTGGTTCTTAATTGGACGATCTAAAGATACGGTGAACCTAGTTCGAAGTAGTTCACGAACCTCGGAAAACCATAGTTCGCTGTCGGAAAAGGTTCGCACAACGTGTTGAGCAAACCAAGGCGAACCTTTTCTCTGATTGGTCAAAACTTTTACCCTCTTCTGCGTTGGAGATAAGAAGACAGTCACCGATACAAACAAACATGGCGGACGGCGATATTTCACTCGTGCGAAGAACAAGACCTATTTTTATTGACTTGTGGGAGGCGCAACGCTGTTTGTGGGGTCGCTACTGCAAGGAATACAAAAACAAACATCGTTCAAATCGCGAAGCGGCATAGCGGCAGCCATTTTGAACACCTTCGCAGACAGTAATTACGCCGAATCAAGCATTTCAGTTAAGAAAGAGAACCATGGCAAACCTGGTTTGCTGAAGTTCGCCTAGGTTCCTTCAATCTCAATTAAGAAACAAACCAAAAGATCGCCGATCTTCTCCGATCTAGGTTTGCCGATCAATAGTTCGTCTAATTAAGAACAGCTCTATCACGTACAATATAAAATTACGTAAAAACTAAAAGTTACGTCATGACTAATGATGTTTGACAAATAAATGAAGCGTATGTCCTGCGCCCCTTATAGAACTAAAAGAAAACAAGTACCCAGCGGAGAAAGGAACACGCTTAGAAAAGACAGTTACAACACAATTTATTAATATTTCGGATAAATACCATTTGTCGAAATAGACAAACAAACAAACATTTTGACAAAGGGTATTTACCCGAAAAATTAATAAATTGTGTTGTTTTTTCTAAGCGTGGTTCTTTCTCCGTTAGGTACTTATTTGCATTTTACACGCTTGGCAGTCACCTTTTTGGTCTGGATTCCTTACACAACTCATTGATGCATTGGCAGATCTGCGAGACTTTTTCAATAGAAGATAATTCACCATCAGAATCAGGTCAAAGACAAATGGTAGAGACCATTGACAGCGAGGACAGCTCTCATATAGAAGGGACTTTGTGGGTTATGGTTTATCTCATCTTGTTATTTTTATTTTTTATTTTTATTTAGTACTGCGATTGTATTGACTCTCTTGCTGTCGGAGGTGCGCTTTGTCAACGTGATTACTTTAGGAGTCAACTCGACAAAAACGCGTTTCCGACCACCAAAGGGTTGATAGTACAATGCATGTCCCAATGCGCAAAAGGCCATCGGACCGATATCGGTCGCCGTTGGCCCCGCGCACGGCCGTGCGCGGGCCAACGGCGGCCGACATCGGTCCGATGGCCTCTTTGCTCATTGGGGTAATAACAAACAAATTGCGTTCCTAGGACCTGAAAATAACAGATACCACCTTTCTGCCGAGGCTGAAACACAAAATCCACAAACAATAGGTAGATCTGTAATAATTGTATTTAAGTGCTAAACGTGTGTGATTTCCGTGTGAGTGAAAATATTTCAAGAGAATGTCGGGTATGCTGAGTATGCAATGGAATTTATAGTGATTTCTTTGCATGCTTTTTTTTTTTTGGTCATACTCGGCCACTTTCCAGACCAAAAAGGTAACTGCCAAGTGTTTGAAACGCGAAGACATTACCAGCAAAGAAAACAAAACAAAACAAAAAAAAAACCAAACCAGCATGTTTAGAAAGGTCAAGTGCGACACAATTGATTGAATTTATTAAAATTTCATAAATTAATCTTTTCTACGCGTGTTTCTTCCTATCTTGTGAATACCGGGGGCATTGTTTTTCCCGCGCTATCTGACTGACGTCATCAATGTCAAACGTGGCGATGTCTGAGTCAGACTATTTTTCCCTCTGGTGAAAGTGCAAAAGAAGGCACGCTACTACTCTTGCTTTCGCAATGGTGATCTATGGTGATCCATGGTGATTGTGATCCATGGTGATGGCGATCCATTGTGATGGCGATCCATGGCGATGGTGATCCATGGCGATGGTGATCCATGGTGATGGTGATCCATGGTGCGGTGTAAAATAGCAGGAATAAATTGAGGCCTTAATTAAATGTATAACAGAGCACTTTGTGGTTTTAGTGAGGTTTTCTTAGACTGACAAGAGACCATTTTGCGGTTTATTGGTGCTTTTTGTGTTTATACCCCTTCACTGCCGAGAAAAAATAAAACACGATCCATCTGCAAGAGGCATAGATCCTCATGAGCCCCCGCGACCGCGGGGGCTAATGAGGATCTATGCCTCTTGCTGAAACCAGTTTGTGTCCATGTTCCTTGGACGGTTGTGGCTTTTAGTGTCTGAATACACAAAGAAGTTAAGAAAGAAAACATGCGTCCAGTGGTGGGGAAGCGGTATTGCTACTGACGATTCCGATTCGAGCGGTACCGACAGTAGAAGTCAAAGGCTGACAAAAACGTTATCGCTGTGGTGTAAAATAATGGAAGCAAATCAGGGAGTGTTAACTCATTCAGCCCGGCGCACGTATTTCCCCAATTTTGGAGGCGTCATGTAACGACTATGCACCTGTTGCAGGAGATGGATCGACCATGATAATTCAAGGGCAGTGCCAGATTAGCTTGGCGCCGACAGGCACTACCCTTGAATTATCATGGTCGACCCATCTCCTGCTGTAGTGCGTCAGGGCCGAATGGGTTAAAATGCTTGGGCATTTCTGGGGTTTATTGAGGTCTTGTCTGGACTTGGACATGCTTTCGTAGCAGGCGTAAATTGTTGTATGCGGTATTTCCGTCCTTTCGGGGCTCTGCGAGGTTTTACTGGGGCTGTATTGGGCCATATCGAGGTAAATTGGTGCTTTTGATGTCTCCCAGCCCTCCCCAACAGCTGTGAACGCAAGTTGAACCACTCTTCCATGGTTCACAGAAGAAGACGTAAATTTAACATAAACGTACTGGCCATGATAAACAATTTCAGAGTCACATTGAGGTAAATTGGTGTTGTTTGTGTCTCCATCAGCTCTGCACGCAATGGGGACTACTCTTCCATGATTTAATGCGTAGGCGCAAATTGGAGTACATGTACCGGCCATATAAACAATTTGGGAAATATTTAGGTTTCTAGAAATTTATTTTGAATCGGCATGCAAACTGATCATAAACTGAAATAAAAACTGATGACTGCTGGCTTTAATATTCCAGGGTAATAAGGTAAAAGGTGAAAGTAGTTAGGAAAAGGCACCAGTACGTGAAAGAACTGTGCATCGTAGACCACAAATCACTAACACATTCTGCTTCAGGACCGAAATCCACAAATTTTGACTGAAGTTGCCCCCTAAAGACTGTATTACACTTCTGGAAACAGATCGAACGTGATAGTTCAAGGGTTGTGCCAGAATAGCTTGGCGCGTATGGGCGCCAAGCTATTCTGGCACAACCCTTGAACTATCACGCTCGATCCATGTCTTGCCGTGGCGTGTCGGAGTTGAATGAGATAAGATTTAGAACTTATTGTCCTAAGCGCCGCACACAAAAATTCCTAAACTCACCATGTTTATAGAATTACTTTGTAGCGGATCGATACTGTAATGAGCGACTTAACTCACTGCTGCTGCCGCTAGGTGGCACTAAACACAGTAGGGGCTAAACTCGGCATTGTCAGTGTTTTAGTTGATCCCCGTCTGTGCACATTATCTTTGGTCTTCGCGTCATACTGCATGCAACGGGTATGTCGTTTTTCTGTTCACAGGCTTTCGTTTTCATCTGGTATATCGCACAGTAGGATTAGTTAATATGGTTTACTGCGCTTAGCATGTCCGGATTCTATATCATCCAATCGGGCACCGAGTTTAGGAGCGATATACCTGCGGCCTGTAGTGTAGCACGAGTACTGAAGCCTATGCACACGAACAGGTATGACCTAAGACACTGAGAATAGTGACTTTTCCCCCTTTTCTTAAGAGCAGCGACACCACACGGCAGCAGGAGAAGACAATTTCAGCTAAGTCGACCATTCGATACTCACTTTAAACACGCCTTTCTTGACCCAGGGCTTGTTCACATACCGTAGGTAATACAGTTCTGCTATTGATTGACCATAAAGTATGACGTCTGTGTGCGGATATTTAAGCTTTCGATTGGATTTTCTGACCGGCCAGCCAATAGTATGCTAAGACTGTCTTCCCAGTCGATGTCCTTACGCACAGGCAACAAGCTAAAAGGTCGCACACCAACAACCAGCTCCAGCTTTTAGCCGTAAGATCCAAAATCACAGACCAGCACACCTTCTTCTTTTTGACGCTAGAAGCATAGAGAATGAATCCTAGCGGGTTTTTTTTTTTACGATGTCTGCTAACTTTCCTGTTTTGGTTTGATGTACAGATCCTGCTCGTTATTTCACTTCTCGATGCAAACCAAAACGACTGTTTTATGTCCGGCATTAATTATTTTCGGTTGCTAATATTTATATTGCTGATTCTTGCCCTTATGACTATTTCTAGCGACAAAATCCTATTGAAAGCTTTTATTATCGGCAAGGCTCTTTTATCCTTTACGGTTGTTGTTTTTAAATAATTTTTTTTAAATATATATTTTTTGGATTAGTGAGGTTTTGTTTGCACGAACGTCTACCAACAACAAACAACAGCGAATTCCTGGCGGATAACTAGCTTTCGCCATAAGCATAGACACCATTCCAAACATCTCAAGGAGGCATAGATCCTCATGAGCCCGGAAAGCTCATGAGAATCTATGCCTCTTGGAGATGTTTGGAGTGTTGTCTGTCAGACCCGATTTCGCTCTCGTTCGTTGCTTCTAGTCGTTCGCTTCAAACGAAGCTTCACTAGTATTTGACACAACCTTGCGAGATGTGTAAACAAAGAAAGAAAATAAACTGTATTCCTAAACGGACTACATGGACAGATGGTCATGCATATTCGACCTATTCAAAGGTCAATGATCCTCAGTCTTTGGCAGTTAGCACAATATAAACGTGCCGCATACGAATACGCGGCGAACACCTCAAATGCCTTTGTAGCGCGTGTCCAATGAGTTAACACGTGACTGCAATTATATCGTTTACAGTAGAAATGTGTTGATTGTAAAAACAGCGGGAATGTTGTGGAAATGACTACTGATTTGCCCACTTGAGCACAGCTTGTAAGCCATATTAACACCTTCACTTCCAGTAGTGGGCGCAGACTGTGTTTTTAAATCATCGTAAATTCAACGTCAAAGATCCACAGCCGACCAAGGAACATGGATACAAAGTGGTGTCAGCAAGAGGCACAGATCCTCATGAGCCCCCGCAATTGCGGGGCTCATGAGGATCTATAACTCTTGCAGTTGGGTGGTGTTCAATTTCTTTCGGCATTTAAGGTATTAACATAACCTTGGTGTTCACTCTCGCATGAGAAAAGGGGTAGCCATTCAGTAAGTCACACATATTTTTGTGTGTGTGTGTGTGGCGATTTTTGATGTTACATAAGTATGTAATTGTGTTGCCATGTAATTATGTTGTGTGAAGTAGGCACATACTTACTATATAAACAGCGTAAATGTTGTGGAAATGACTCTTTGTCCAGCTGAACACAGTTTGTAGACGATATGAACACTTTCAAAGCCAACAATGATTCTCGCAACCTTGGGAAACCCCTTTAAGGACTGGTGTACCAGCTTGGAGAAATAGATACGCCAGTATATTTCAAGAATAGTGCAACGTGCTTCCGCAGACCCGAAACTAATTGGTGAGGTTTCGTTTGCAACAAACGACTCCGTTCAATGAACGAGAGCAAAGTCACGGCGGATAACCAGCTTCTGCTCCGGCCTAAGCATCGACAACTGTCCAAACATCCCCAAGAGACGTGGATCCTCATGCGCCCTACGGGCTCATGAGGATCTATGTCTCTTGGAGATATTTGGAGTGTAGCCTATGCTTAAGGTGCACACTTGCTACCCGCCATGACTTCCCTCTCGTTCGTTGTTGGGAGTCGTTCGGCGTAAACGTGACATCACTAATCTTGTGCTACAACGGCCGATCTTCCCACTGTACTAGCGTGGACACACTGCAACGATCCTTCTCTGCATTTAATTAGCTTTAGATGAAAGAAAACGTTGCACACACTCTCTCTGTCTCTGTCTCTGTCTCTGTCTCTGTCTCTCTCTCTCTCTCTCTCTCTCTCTCTCTCTCTCTCTCTCTCTCTCTCTCTCTCTCTCTCTCTCTCTCTCTCTTTCTCTTTCTCGCCCCGCCATCCCCCTCCTTCTACTCCCTCCATACATCTGCTAATTTTGCTTCAATTAACTGCTTAATGTTCTGTGTACTCACACTAGAATTGTGGACTTTCTTTCACCCCCCCCCCCCCCATCCCCACCCCGCCCCCCCCACCCCCCACCCCCTTGCCTACCTATATCTTCCGTAATTAACTTGCGCCCAGTCTATCGATGAAAATTTAGCTAAGTCGGATGCCTTTCTGACTATCCGACTCCCGATCAAAGCCGCGAAGCCATAATGGCAGATTTCTGATGCTTATAAAATCTGTAAGTCACACAGAAAAACCCTGATACCCCCCCCCCTCCCCCCGCCCCCTTCTCAAACTGAGGGTAGGTTCGGTCTACACATAGCAGCAGGCAATTAACCCCTGCCCTGGCAGTGGACGTACATCTTTTTTCTGAAATTTGTTCACCCAAACCGCAAACGTCCAAAGCAACATGGATACAAACTGGTCTCAGCAAGAGGCATATATTCGCATGAGCCCCCGTAACTGCAGAGGCTCATGAGGATCTATACCTCTTGCAGTTGAGTGGTGTTAACCTTTCTCGGCAGTTAAAGGTTAAGCTTCTCAGGATTCTCCCTTGCGGCCGGACTGGCTTATGATAATGTATATCTCTTGCGAGTTTCTGATAATTACCTGTGGGCTCTTTCTGGTGCTGCTCTTTGATTTTGGACAGGTGCTTGGCCTTAACCCCATAATTGACGAGATCATTTGAAAATCACCCAAATGCAAGAGGCAAAGAGTGTCCGTGTTCCTTGAATGGATGAGGGGATCTGATGTTGAAATAGCCATGGTTAGCAGACATAATTAGTGCCCACCGGCGGTAACAGGGTTAAGGTATCATAATCACTGACCTTCAGGCACATAATCTATTTTTGGAGTTTCACCGTACTAGTGTTTCACTCGCGTTTCACCGTGCACTGTGTGAACCATGAAATCGAATCTTCCAATTTACGAAGTGCCTAATTATACACAGTGGATCGGAAGGCAAATCAGCGGCAGGAAGATAGATTGGTTATGATAGTTCAAGAATAGTTCTTGATTAGCTTCAGGCCTGGAATATTGGAATAAAGCACGTCTCCATTTAACAGATTCACTCTAAGGCCCCCGCGACGGGAGAAAGAAGACTAACCCTGTCGGGCTTTTTTTTTTTTTTTTTTTTTTTTTTTTTTTTTTTTTTTTTTTTTTTAGCTCTATGACCTTGGTATGCGCTTGGTCTACATCAAGCAATGTGAAGACAGCACGCTAACCTGGACCTACCATTTAAACTTGCATGACCGACCTTCCCATCTTTTTCAGCTGGTATGCAGTCTGTATATACACACACACACACCCGAAAAATTGTGAGTCATTATGTCATTATTACGGTGTTCATGACTTTAACTATTTCGAGACGTGCCCGAAAAGGGCATGCGGCACATCTCGAATGACAACGTTCTTATGGTGCTAGTGCTTCCAGTACCGTTCCAGCAAATGTCTTGCACTCGTATACAAAACGTTAAACGTTTGGGGCTTAACGTCTTTTGTCCACCACGAGGGTGATTTCAAAGACGGGGCACCGAAATAGGATCTGAACAAATTTTGACCCTAGCTAGATTCGAACCCGGAACCTTTTCGAAGAGAGTCGAACACTCTACCACCGAGCCCCCCAGCCCCCACCCCCCTTCCCCCACTCATATACACCCAACCCAGTGTCTGCACCTATTCTTGTCCATCCATTTGTCACGATTGGTATCTCTAGAGCCAAATGTGGTGCTTGGTCTAGATCCAAAATTCTATCGGTGTCAGTCGTTTATCACTGAGTGGCGGTCTGTGATTTTTGACCTTACGGCCTCTGGCCGTAAGGTTCAAAATCACAGACCGGCACACACATTATTTTGTTCACTCGGTCAGTTTGCGGTGTTTGGTGATCTGCTCTTTACGCTGTTTTGAGGTTTGATCATCGGCTTAATTGCTAATTGTGTCTTAACGGGATTAATTATTCAGTGGTTTGCTAGTTTGCGCGTTTCCAATTTTAGACCCTAAATCCAAAATCTGTCAGCACTGGTGGTCACTTCTTTTGGCTTCTTTTTGTCCCTATATCTGTGTCTCCCGTCAGTACAATCAGAATGGACTTACCAACCATAATGGACACAATAATAATAATAATAATAAGAAGAAGAAGAAGAGTAATAATAATAATAATAATAATAATAATAATAATAATAATAATAATAATAATAATAATAATAATAATAATAATAATAACAGGTATTAATATAGCGCTTAATATTAATCCAAATGCTTTAAGCGCTTTACAATCTGTACAAGACAATAAAATACAATTCAATTTGCACATAGCAAGCAAAATATAATACACAAACACATCATTTTTAACTAACTAAAGAGCAAAACATGCATAATATGTTACATTTAACATTTAGTCCAAGCAATACAGATTACAGGACTAAGGCACTAGACACTGACGGCTATTCAAAGCAAAGCTTGAAGAGGTGATATTTAATATCCTTACTCATCACGTCCTTAAGAAATAAAATTCCATTTCTTTTCAGTTCATTTAATTTCACTTATTGTTTTTTTTTTTCATAAACAGTTTCGATCGAATCAGTGGATGTCGATGACGTTGCTATTACGTCTTTGTTCAACCCGGCAAGTAGAGCATGACTAGTGCATTCTAAAAAGGATACTTTGCAGAAACTTAATCGAGTTTCAGTGATCTAAGATTCCAGCGTAAAAGCGAGAAATGCAACCAATCACAACAACATGTACAAATCTGATAATGGATGCTGGTTTGTTTAGACAAGAAAGGTGACTGCCAAGCGTTTAAAATGTGAACAGATATCCAACAAAGAAACACTGCGAAAGGAAAACACAGTTGTGTTGTACTTGTCCCTTCGAAGTGTGCTTCTTTGTTCGTTGGGTAGACCTATTTCTTTCCCGGCTATTTATCGCATTTTAACGTATCTAGCCGCGGCACACTGCGACAAGATACAGATCCGTCGTGATTTGGCGCCTCTAGGCGCCAAGCTATATCGGCACCAACCTTGAACTATCATTGTCGATCTGTCTCCAGAGATGTAATTAAGTCTTCAGATGACAACTCCTAAATTTCTGATTTTTTCTTTCTTTCGTCTATGACACTTTCTTAATGCCGAAAACTAATTATTGACTGTAAAAAATAAAAATAAAAAATAAATAAATAAAAAAAAACACTTAACCCATTCAGCCCTGACGCCTTACAGCAGGATATGGGTCGACCATGATAATTCAAGGGTAGTGCCAGATTAGTTTGGCGCCTGTCGGCGCCAAGCTAATCTGTCACTGTCCTTGAATTATTATGGTCGATCCATCTCCTGCAACTGGTGCATTGTCATTAGATGATGCCTCCAAAATTTGGGAAATACGGCCGTCGGGCTAAATGAGCTATCAAAGAAATAACAAACTTAGAAAGGATTTTTTTTTATTTAAAAAATTGTGTCGTAGGCAGTCTTGTCATTTCTAAGCCTTACATTTGTTGTATTTGTCCTTTCTAAGAGTGTTTCTTACTTTTTTGGAAATGTCTTTGTTTTTTTACACACGTGGCAGTCATCTTTTTTGTCTGGATTTTGAATCTAACAGCTGTAATGGACGCTGGTGTTCCCTAAATCTAGTAAAAGCAAATCAGATCTATTCTGAATATTGAAAATCTTTGGGGCTTTCGATGAAAAGTTTTTTTTTTCAATTTAGGGGCCTTTATTTACTTTGACTAATCTTTTTTTTTTTTGACACAGAAAGGAGGCATGACATTTACAATGCACTCTTCTTTTAATTTTCAGCCTTTCCTTTCCATCTGCGCGTTGCATAGGCTGTCATGAGTCCCTGAGGCAGTGTCTGATGAGAATCCACCCCTCTCGCAACCTGATCAAGATCGGTTCCGAGCGTTTCTTAACCTCTTCACTGCTGAGAAGAAGTGAACGCGCCTGATCCAACTGCAAAAGGCATAGATCCTCATGAGCCCCCGCGACTACGGGGGCTCATGAGGATCTATGCCTCTTGCTAAAACCCTTTTGTATCCATGTTCTTTGGACAGTTCTGGCTTTTGGTCAGTGAATGCATATTTCAGAAACCAAAAATATACGTTCTGTGGCAGGGATGGGCAGATGTTGGGGTTTTGAACTCTATGGTAAGTGGCATCGACGAAAATCCCCAGTCGTCCAAGGAACATGGACACAGTGTGATTACACCAAGCGGCACAGATCCTCACGAGCCTCCGCAACTGCGGGTGCCCGTGAGGATCTATGTCTCTTGCAGCTTGACGGTGTTCACTTTTCCCCGGCATTGAAAGGGGTACATTTCGAATATTACTGCCGTTAGGCTTTCAGACGTTGCGTGCAGGACCTTCCTGGTGATCTGGTGCGACATTCTTTTCGGTGGCCATCTACGGGAAATGGATAGAACGCATGAACTCAATGGTAGTGCCTGATTAGCTTAGCGCCCACAAGGCGCCAAGCTAATCAGTCATTACCCTTGATATATCTATTTCAGTGGTGAGTTGTCAGTTTCGAGCCACCCATCGCTACTAGTATGTGTCAATGATTTTAACAAAGTGTGCAGTTTGGAATGTGAAAGAGATGTCTCTAAAAGGGCTCATAGGGTGCAGCCTCAGGCATTTCGGATTGAATACTTTTTTTACGTCTCTCTCTCTCTCTCTCTCTCTCTCTCTCTCTCTCTCTCTCTCTCTCTCTCTCTCTCTCTCTCTCTCTCTCTCTCTCTCTCTCTCTCTCTCTCTCTCTCTCTCTCTCTCTCTCACACACACACACTCTCTCTCTCTCTTTCCCTTTCCCTCCCTCCCTCTCCCTCACACCCTCTCTCTCTTTCTCGCCTATTAAGGACGGACGTGGAAAAAAGGCCTGCGTGCCTACTGTCTATATTTTAAAAGTAAAGTTTCAGTTCAGTTCTCCAGCAAAAGATACCTAACATTATATTAAATCATAAATTTGAAGGGGGGAAAAGCTGGTTCAGTTACCAAGTAGTGATTCTCATTTTAAATCAGACTGAGACCTAGAATTTTGTATTGACCCTTTCAATGCAAAAAAAAAAAACCCGACAAATCACAGATGCCCATAAACTCCCGCATCTGTGTGGGCTCATGAGGATCTGTTTCTCCTGCTGACATGACTGTTTTTGGTTCCTGTGACGGTTTGAGCCTTTCGGCATCAGCTGAACAGACAAAAAAAAGTATTAGAAACACAATCAGCGACCACTGCCGCATTTCCTATCAGCAGTGTGCGTGGTCGATCATGCCTTGAAAACATGTTCCGCATTGCTTCTAAGTTATAAGGAGTGAGTGATCTGACAGTAAGACGCAAGCAGACGCTTCAGTATGATCTTGTAAAGGATTTTAAGCTATCTCAAAAATAAATCCGATTTTAATACGTAGTCATTGACGAAATCAAAGGAATTGCAAGAACGCCAATGCTTGGGTTTGTTTGTTGTTTTTATTAAAAGGAACATGTCTTGGCGTCCCTGCGGTAGGTTATAGGGAAAATTAGGTAGAAATTGTGTATCAATTATTATTTGAAAATGTTAAAGCATGACGTCCTTGACTTTTAAAGAAGACTAATGATGTATTTTCCTTCGAATTTTTATTTTATTTTATTTTATTTATTTATTTAATTTTTTTAAACGGAGGATTCGTTTTCAGATGAAAGTCTTTAAGGTCTCATATGAAAATGGGGTGGAGAGGTGGAGATATAGCAGCTTTAAGCATCTTCATACCTTGAAGGCAACGCTAATCTTTGCATGAAAACAGGGGTCAATGGAAGAAGTCATTAAGCGCAATTCGATGGTATTTCCATTAGCAAACCTTATTTTGGGACGCTGCATTTCTGTAAAAGCCGATTTCTGTGCTAATGAATACTTCTAGTGTCATAAAAAGAGGTACTTTTCCGCCTTTACTCCAGTAACATATGGGGAAAGAGTGTATGAATGCGGTGGTTAAAAACTGAGCTTTTTGTGCTGGTCTGTGATTTTTGCCCTTTTTTTTTTTTTTTTTTTTTTTTTTTTTTTGGGGGGGGGGGGGGCTAGAGGGGGTGGGGGAGTGGAGGGGGCGGGAATAGTTGGATGGGAAGGAGGAAGGGTTATGGGCCTGGGTGAAGAAAGCATTTAGGGTTGCGAGTTCGACTCATAGCTCGGACGTTACGTGTATTAGCACTACATTTCTGAGAGGTCTGAGCCAATTTGCGTGTTAGCTTTTAACCCCACAATGCCCCAGAAACTCTCCAAAGCCCTCGCCTTCCGTCAGTCAACCCCTCCTTCTCATTTTCAGCGCAGGTCATTCCTAAAATCTGCATTAGGGAGGACTGAACGAGGGCGGTTCGTGCGATCACAGTGAGATCAAGAAATAAAATAAATAAATAAATGCATAAAAAAGAAGAGTGCCTGCATGCCGTCTGCTTGCACTACAGTTTTCGCTCTCTTGACACGGACGGTTTCATTTTCCTAAGGTACCAACCGGTTGAGCACTGCCAGCAACGGCATAGATCCTTGTCTGTTTGAGGAGCTAAAGATGTGTGTAATTGAGGTACGGAAAAGTTCGCTCTTAACTCATTCAGCCCGACGGCCGCATTCCCCAAATGTTGGAGGCTTCATCTAATGACTCTGCACCAGTTGCAGGCGATGGATCGACCATGACAATTAAGGGCAGTGCCAGATTAGCTTGACGCCGACAAGCACTACCCTTGAATTATCATGGTCGACCCATCTCCCTCTGTAGTGCGTCAGGGCTGAATGGGTTAACAAGTGGGCTGTGATAACACTGTTCGGATATAAAAGCACTTTTTCCCCCCAAGTCCTAAATGCACTCTTTGTATGTCATTTAACTTATTCTACCCCAGACACACCCCACAGCAAAATAAAGATCGACCATGATAGTTCAAGGGTGATGCCAGGATAGCTTGGCGCCTATGGGCGCCAAGCTATTCTGGCATCACCCTTGAACTATCATGGTCGATCTGTGTTCTGCACTGCAATGCAGTCTTCAGAGGACGAGTTCAAAATTTGGGGATTTCGGTCTTGGGGTAGAATGAGTTAATTCTCTTATAACACACTTCGGTTATAACAGCAAACAAATATGGGTTCCCTGGCGCTTCGTTATATCCGAAATTTACTGTGTGATCCGCCTTTCCAGCATGAGGCACAGATTCTCATGGGTTTCTGCGGGCCCGCAGGGATTCATGAGAATCTATTTCTCTTGCTGGAGGGATCAACTTCAATCGCTCACACCCGCAGGGGGTCATGAAAATCTATTATAGATATGTTATGGCAGCAAATGGTGATTTATTACAGGATTCCCTCGAAATGCCTGTCTCCTGTCCGTAATGCGGATCAGAAACGGACGGATCATGTCAAGGTCATTCAATAAATAACAATCTGTTTTACTACCTTGTAATTTTGTTAACTCATTCAGCCCCGACACACCACGGCAAGACATGGATCGAGCATGATAGTTCAAGGGCGGTGCCAGAATAGCTTGGCGCCCATACGCGCCAAGCTATTCTTCCACCACCCTTGAACTATCATGCTCGAACTGTCTCTAGACTTGTAATAACGTCCTTCAGAGGGCAACTTCAAAATTTGAGGATTTCGGTCATGGTGTATAATGTGTTATGGGGGTGGCCGAGAGGAAGACGTTGGAGAGGAGAGAGGGGAGTGCGGTGGGGGGGGGGGGGGCGGAGGGATGGCGACCTGAGAATGATATCAGAGATTTGCAGTAAGGACTCTTCATTAGTATGACGCTGGTGTCTGCAAGAGTAGCATATTTCCAAGAAAACCCAGCTCGTGAGAAACATGTTGTTATAATGATTGTTCTAGTAACCAGCATCTCTGTTCCTCAAATAAAGGTGGTATTCGGGCTGTGGGTCGGTGGATGAGGGTTAGACAGGAAAAGGAGATGTGTCGCCAGAATCTGTCCAAGACCATCGAAATACGACTGAAAGGCTGATTGCGTGATGCACCATCTGCAATACCGAAAGGTCTCAACAAGACGGATGAACCCCGGCATTTCAGACCTGTCACATTCGGATACGCGACATTATGCCGCGTATCCGAATGCGACACGTCTCGAATGAGCAAACACGTCTCTGCTTTGGACAATGACCACGGAGGGAGACGGATCTTGTTTGGCAGTACAAGGACACGAGTGTTACCTGCTAATTTAAAGCATCTTGCGTGTTGCGAACGTAATTCTAGACCAGGAATGACGCATCACCACTCTTTCTTCCCCCGCCTTCCCTTCGTGCGCCCATTTTCCTCGTCGCTAGACCCTCCCCCCCCCCCCCACCCCCACCCCCTGGTTCTCCCTCTGGCACCCACCCACCCCTCCTCCCTCGCCAGCAGCCCTATTACCCACGCCATCCCTTCCATCTAGTATCTCAGCTTCATGATGCAAGAGGAGACAACTAACCATTCCATCAGACTAGACAGTCTCTAATTTGCCCAGCTCTCACTGCCTATTTTCTGTTCCTGTCCTTTTTGGGCTACTCTTCCTATTTATCCGTCTCATTGCCTGCTAAAGAGGTCAGTCACTTCACTAAATTTTTAGTGCTGTTCGCTACTCAGTCAGTGAGCAAAAAGTAATCGAGCCGACATCGGCCTTAGCTGTCTCGCGCACGGCCGTGCGCGGGCCAGCTAAGACCGTCGTCGGCCAGATGGAATTTGGCTCTCTTGGTGTAGTCTTGATCATCCCACAAAGCTACTTCCCCTCGGCCTCTCTCGCCCTCTCATCTGCCTTATAAATTATTGGTGTGAACGAAGCCAGCAAGATACGTATACAGATGACTTCGCTTATACCAAGGTCGGATATAATATAACAAAAGTCGGGTATAACAACGCTTTTCAGTTCAGAGGCCCCGACAACACTATTCCAATCCATTACTTTGCTTACTACAACAAACTTCGGATAATTATATCAACAAACATAATCGTCGCCCCCCCCCCCCCCCCCCCCAAGGCTCGCCGCGATTTCTTGTATCCGAAGCAGGTTTACTGTATATTCTGATGAGCCCCTGTCGGCTTGTGGTGGGCCATGAGGATCTATGCCTATTGAGAGTTGAATGCGCTCAGTGCGGTACTATATATCTGTTCACTATATCAAAGTCTGGTCCTCAATCGTGTCCGTCCGACATTGCTTCAAGTAGATCCTCCCACACCATCAAGGTTGTCTTTCCCCCCTCCCCCCCCCCCCCCATCCCACTTAATTCTCATCAGATCTCTTCCACGCGATCCTATCCCAACACACCATCTCCAGTCACCATCAACTACTTTGACTACCAGTGGACGCCAATCTGAGTTTTTAAAATCTTAGCTAATTCTTCGCTGAAGAAATCGAGGCGTGCGAGGAAAACAGATACAAAGTGGTGTAAGCAAGAGGCATAGATCCTCATGAGCCCCGGCACTGACGTGCGGGGGCTCATGAGGATCTATGCCTCTTGCAGTTGCAACATGTTCAGTTTTTCTTGGCCGCAAATAGATTAAAAAGCAAAGACAAACAAGGCATAGGGGGAAAATGCTAGAAACGAGACAAACAAAATGATTGTTTGAAAACATCCCCACCCGCGTGGCACTGTTTTGATTGGCACAAACACACGGAATCCAGTGTAATACGGTATACATATTACCGCAAAATGCCAGGTGATCCAAAACACTATTTTGAGAACCCCTCCTCCTACCCAAAATTCTTTAAAATGCCATAATAAAGTCCCTTTTTGGGGTGTTTGGAACCCCCCCCCCCCCCCCCCGCATCCCTTGGCCCGCCCGCCCCCCCCCCCCCCCCCCTCTGCCCTCAAACGCCCCCCCTCCCCCCCCCCTCCCCCCGCCCCCCCCCCCCCCCCCCCCCCCGCCCACCGTTGTTTGATATTTGGCAAGTGGTGAGTCTGAACATACACGCGGCTTCTCTCTCTTACTAATCCCCCCCCCCCCCGGCCCCTTCCCCCTCCCGCCACCCCTCTCCTCCCCCGCTTTTCGAGTTTTCGGCGCCTGAAAGCAAAGTGTAGCGTCGCGGAGGCCTTTTGTTTCAGGTTGCTGATCCGCCCCTGAATTTGTATTAAGCAGAATAACTTGATTTATCAATGGAAAGGTAGGTCGGGATATCAAAGTGCGACTTTTGTTATACAGCTTTTAACAAAGTAGTGCAGCATTAGTTGACAGTTAGCCCAAGCCGTCCAACGAACACGGACACAAATTGGTGTCAGCAAGAGGCATAGATCCTCATGAGCCCCCGCAACTGCGCTGGCTCATGAGGATCTATGCCTCTCTTGCAGGTGGATCGTGTTCGCTATTTCTCTGCACTGAAGGGGTTAAGCACAAGCGACAGGAATGCGGATTAGTGTAAGACAACGCTGGACCCCATACGTCTAGCTGTCAAACTAAATTCTGCACCCAGCATTCCAGTCTCAGATACTTGACATTAACCAAACTGACCTTTTCCCAAGGAAAGATGTAATGCTAGGAGTAAAAATCGGGCAGTCAGTACAATCTGCAGGAAGCGTAGATTCTCATGAGCTCCTGAATCCAGTGTCTGACAGACCCATGCTTCAGTGCCTGTTGACAACAGAGATCGGTTTTATTTTACGGCATCTTCAGGCGGAGGAGGTGGTGGGAGTTTTATTCTACAGCTTTGCTAAACATCTAGAAGCAAAGTTCGGAGGTATGTGGGCGGCCGGGAATTTAATTCTTCCCGATTAGCTGTCTGTGGTGAATTTAGCAACTCTAATGATTACAGCTAACCCCTTCCGCTTACAAAATACACAGATCCTCATAAGACCCTGCAGCCTGCAGGGGTTTATGAGGATCTGTGTGTTTTGTAGGCAAGTTTTAGTTTTATTGTACCACTGAGAGAGAAGATGATGATGATGAAACTTTATTTATCAACGGTAAAACGTTTTGACAGAAACAAATCGTCATTTTACAAACTTGCCGTTGCTAACATCTACAACATAAAATAGGTTTAAAATAATAATAATAATAATAATAAAGACATAATATTTACACACATTATTTCATGCAACAATAACGTTTAAAAAAATAAAAGCAAAATAACAATACAATAAAAAAAATAATGTACACAAAATAATAGTAACACTCAACATTCATCTTATAACACACACACACACACACACACACACACACTATACATAAATGCCTGTATTACATGAAAGTATTAACCATCAGGTTTTTTTTTAAATAAATAAATGTCCAGTGATGTTATTTTTGGCTCATCAGGTAATCGAAAAGTTTCGTTTTAAAGATTACTAGCGAGGCTATAGTCTTCAAATGTGCAGGAATAGTGTTCCATACAAACGGTCCAGAAAATTATAAACTAGTTTTAAAGAGGTCAATTCTAGGCAGAGGTAGAGGTAAATTATTGTTCCTTGAGGTCCGTTCGCGTTCTTGCTGTGGCATAAATTTGGTGGTTAGATACTGCGGTGTCATGTTATTTAATATCTTGTGCATCAGGATGCATTTGTTGAAATTAAGTTGTTGACGCAGGCCGAGAATGTTTAGATGTCTAAATTTGTCTGTGGTAGGAATGGGCCGCGTATCTATCATTTTGACAGCTCTTTTATATATATAGAGTTTAACCTGTTGGTGTGAATATCACTACAACCGTCCAACACTGGGGAGACATAATCAACGTGAGACTTGATATGGACATGAAAAAACAGTTCATTTACGAGTATGTGTATCCGTTACTTGTCTAAGCTGGGAGAACAGGAAAGTGTTTTAGCAGAGAGAGAGAGAGAGAGAGAGAGAGAGAGAGACAGAGACAGAGACAGACAGAGAGAGACAGAGACAGAGAAAATAGCTTTTCAGTCCAAGACTGGACCACTCTTGTACCATTTTGACTGACATTATCCATGACGCGGCCTAGCGAGGTAACACGCTATGCGCTGCACTCCACCGCAGTACGGTATCAAGGCAGAACCATACATCTCATCAGTGATACAATTACAAGAGAGGTATGACTTGACTGGATGCCAGAAGGTATGTTTATGTCTGCATGTGGACCTGTGTTACTCTGGACATGTAGCCCAGGAACTCCTCATCTCGAAGCTATTTTTGCAAGTTAATGTCATATTATTTTCACCACCTTCGCCAGTTCCGCCCTAAAAATTGTTAATGAAGACTTGTACATGCAGTGACTTGGAGAGGGAACAAAATAATGTGGAGTTAGCATGAATAATTAAGAAGAGCATCACACAGTTGACTGATTAGTCACAAGCACCGCTGATTCTATTAGTACCACACCATAAATTGCCATACTGTTGCAACTTTTAACGTGTGTCCTTGTGTATGGTACAGATGTGCCTAATTGGCCACCTGCAGCGGAATCAAGCACATAATACGGTTACTAATTAAGTTGTCTCCTGCCACGATGTTAATTTTTGCAGGTAGGCAGCGTTGAGTCGATGTTGTCACATAGTGGCAGTCTTGTTGTGTATTTTAATACAGTTGAGAAGTAGTACACAAACAATTGACACATCAAGTTCAGTGGATTAACTCATTAGAGACGTGCCGCCTCTGCATTCGCGGCCGTATGCCGCGTATCCGGAGGCGGCAATCTCGAATGAGTTAAATGGTCAAACCAGCCTGATCGGCGTATATCTTCGTTAACTCAATACCAACAAAATATCCCTAGTTGTCCCAGAAACATGGATTCAAAGTGGTGTCGAACAAGGGGGCACGTTTGTGTATTTACACATCCATTGCAAGGCGACACTGCAGTTCAGGAGACCGATCGACCATAATAGAGTGGTGACAGAATACAGGCGCCAAGCTATTCTTGCACCACCCCTAAACTATCATGGTCGATCCATATCTTGTTTTAACAGTTTGTTAGGGGTAAATGTGATACGGCTGTGGCTGCGCCTGTACTGAGTCTCTAGAGAACTTAAAATGAATGACGCACGCAACATCATCAGTAAGTCTGAGGTGCAGAAGCGGCATAGACGGCCACAAGTTATGCAGCCACAAGGCCAGGGAGCGTGCACGAGTTAAGACCCCAGTGGGATTTATTTGCTTATGCTTCTTGGAGAAATGGAATTATTCACGATGTTTCCATCCCGTCCAGACTACACCCTGAAACATGCTCAATGAAATCCAACTGCCACGCAGCTCTTTGGAGTACTGAGAAGCCTGAAAATGCCTCCGAAGCTCCGGATAATACCAGAAATAACTCGCCAAACCCGTTTTTAATATTCACTTTAAAAAAAAGGTTTTCGACCATGGTTATTGAAATAACAAAGATACAAAAATACAAAGACTGTCTCAAAAAGTCACTTAGTGCCTGCCAAATCGACCACCACCAGTGGTCTTCACTTGCTGTGGACCGTGACACCTGGCGCTCCACCATTTACAAGGCAGCTGTCTCCTTTGAGGACTCTCGCAGAGCTAGTCTTAAGGACAAGCGGCTCAGGAGAAAAAACAGAGATGCCGCAACTCTGAACCCTGGCCATACCTCCCCCTGCAGCCACTGCGGTCGAACCTGCCTGTCTCGGATTGGCCTCCGCAGCCACGAACAAGCCTGCAGACGTCGTGGGCAACTCCTATAAAATCTTCGTTCGCGAAGTCAAGCCAAGAAGAGATTGAAATAATATATATTTTATAAATACACGAGAAAAACGAAACGAGGCAAAAAAACAAAATGTAGCTCGCTAACCCGCCATAGAACCTGTATTTTGATGAAGAAAAAAACGCTGTTAACTGACACAAAATGCTTGTCATCATCTAACTGAGTGTTGTCAATATATTTTTTAGTTCTTTTATATTCATTAACCTTAACATGTAAGTTTTTTTTCAGTTTTGTCTCTAGTTCAGCAGCAATGGAATAGATGTAAACGCTAAAACAGTGTAAAGAATGGAGACTTGGTAGCAGACTATGTTAAATTTGTTCCCGTTCCCGTTTTCATTCTCGTTTTTGTTTTTGTTTGATTTAAATTTGTGTATTTGTATGGGACGATGCGTTAACTCATTCGAGACGTGCCGCCTCCGGATACGCGGCATAAACCGCCTATCCAGAGGCGGCACGTCTCGAATGAGTTAATAGTACTTGTTTAAAGAGTCATTCGCAGAAGAAAGAAAGAAAAAAAAGTTAATATCCACAGACTCAGTGTTTCTGCAAATGTACACTCTCAAGGTCATGACAACCTTTCTCCACGTATGATTGAAGGGAAGACTTTGTTGCGTGTGGCTTTCATTACGTAGATACTTGTATATGCTTTTCGTCTAATGTGCCAACTTACGTAATGGTTCACCTATATGCGTAAGTGGTAGGTCTGTCCCAGTAGGCAATAGATCCTCGGGCCTACGTCGGTCCTAGTTGGCCCGTGCGCAGGCTGTGCTCAGGCCACCTAGGATCGACGTTGGCCTGAAGACTCTTTGCTTACTTTGTTGCTAGCTTGAGCTTGCTACAGATTATGTCTGCTCGTGTAATTTTATTTATTTAAAATCGTTCACTGATAATTTTTTTTGTTTGTTTTAGGCGAGGAGGTTACACTTTCGAAAATGGCATACCTGGGTCATCGAGAAGCTTAAATCCTCATCAGCCCCCGCGCTGCCGCGCGGGGGCTTATGAGGATCTATGCCTCTTGCAGATAGGTTGCGTTCTAATATGGTACCGCCATCTTGCTGAGTTGCACTTTTAGCAGATCTCAAATCCTGCTGTTTTATGAGAAAGAAGCAAATTTACCGATAGGTGCCGAGGGTCTAACAAGTTCACGTTCATTATGATGAGGAGTATAAGCAAAGAATCATCGGGCCGACGGTAACCTGAGTTGGCTCGGCCGCTGACTGCCGTCAACAGTGCACCATCCAAATAGGACCTACGTCCGCACGAAAGGGTCTTGTCATCCGGGTTAGCTTTTCAATAAGAATTTGTTAATGCGCATTTGTCCTCTGGCAATCTTGGTTTATTCGGAGATTTGAAAGAGAACCTGCAGCCATGTTCTCTATTACGACCAGCACCTGACGGAGGTGGATGCACAGCAGGCCAGGGAAAAGGCATGCATTCCAATGAGCCACCGTAGCCAAAAGTGGTGCATTGGCAATGTTTCTGTTGTTGCATCTTGACATTTGCAAGATCTACGGCACGGAAAGCAAAATAAAAGTAAATAAAAGTAACCTTTATGGCTATCGGTGGCGCTTTTTGTCGATGTTATTCCTACAGGAATCGTATCGACAAAAAGCGCTATTAACCCATTGACTGTGGGTAGCGCTTTTTGTCGGTTATTCCTGCAACAACAAGCACTGCCGACAGCCAAATGGTTAGTGGACCACTTCGACAGACGACCGATTCCGCTACTCAAAAGTCAGAGTTCCATCACACGGTGGGTAAAACAAGCATAATTATGATGTATTTCATAAGCACAAAGCAACAAACCATAACTTAGATTCTCATGAGCCACACCCCCCCTACCCCCTCCCCCCTCACCATGCGGGAGCTCATGTTGATCTATGCCTCTTGCATACATTGGGCGTTTTGCCTTTTGCTTTCGGCCAGGGTTCTCCACCTTGCTCGATCTTCGCCACACATTTTCCATTCGGTGTCAGTACGTTTTGTGTGTTTGTACGTTTTTTTTTTTTTTATTAGTTATTGGTAGCAGGGGCTTGCTACACGGACCCTTGTAGACCTGAGGGAGGTCAAAGGAACCTTTTTACCCCAAAGGCCGAAGACCTGAGGGGTACAATTATTCCTCAGTTTGACCTCCCGAAAAGGTCCGTGCAGCAAGCCCCTGCTACCAATAACGTTTTTTTTTTTCCCCCTTCATTCCTCCGCTATTTTCTTAAAAGAAATTAAAAAGAATTCTTCCGACCTGGTTCACGCCAGACATGGCTGACGTCAAAGTAATATACTTTTATACATAATAGACTTTTATACATAATAGACTTATGAAGTAATTTAAAATCTTTCATGACGTTGCCGTCTCCAGTAGTGTGCCTGTTGTTTCGAACAACACTAGGTAACTTTGTACTTTAGAACGTTTTGGGTGATCTTGTCTAGAAAAAACTGGCATCCAAGACGCGTCAGAAAGAGGGCTACAAAAAAATCCGCCATTGGTCGCTACAAGGGTTTGCACTAAAGACATTGGTCGTGTGACGTAGGGATGAAAACAATGAACTTGACCGCCCTAATCCGCCAGGTTTAAAGTCACAGATCAGCATAACCTTTTATTGTCAAAGAAGTGTTTTGTAGTAGGCCTGTACAATAAGTCCTTTTACGTGAAGTACCAAGACCGAATAAACCCCTTCACTGTCAATGCACGCAGACGGATGAAAGCTTTGTTCATTTTACGACGAAGAGCGCCAGCCGTCCAAAGAACATGGATCCATAGTGGTGTTAGCAAGAGGCATAGATCCTCATGAGCCCCCGCGTTCGCGGGGGCTCGTGAGGATCTATGTCTCTTGCACTCGGGTGACGTTCGCTTTACTAGTCCTGGCAGTCAAGGAGTTAAGGATCGTTCAACTTTGTACTGACTATTCTCGGTGTCCAATCTCCAGTTCTACCGTATAGTCCTCATGCACGTTTTTCAAATAAACATCTTATAAGTCTGCGTTATAATGATCTTATTGTTCTTGCTTGATGGACTAATACTACCAAGCCCACCTTCTAAACATAAGGCCGCCGGATGCATGCGCGTGGTAATGTGTTCTGGTCCGTTACTTTGGACCTTACGGCTCAAAGCCGTAAGGTCCAAAGTCACAAACCGGCACATAATAATGTTTACAGTACTACACAATTACTATTATTCATGGAAATACTATCGGCTTGCCAGCTTTACTTCGTGCAAACCATCCGCCATCTCATTCCTGGGTATCAGCAAGAATCATATCCTACTGAATCCCGCGCCCTTAGCTGATGGAAAAGAGATACAGTACTATGAGCCATGAACGGCTGCCGAAGCTCACGAAACTCTACGCTTCTTGCAGATGTAAGGGTTTGGCTGATTAAGCGTCCTTCACCAGTTTTGGTCATAACTGTTCACACGGAATATCTTGTTTGCATTCGATTAGGCTGAGTTGTGGGCGACTGAGAGAGGCTGGTTAGATAAACCACTAGGAGCGTTTACTTTTGCCTACTGGAGAAAGTAGCATTAATTCGTACACTGTAAAGATCCTTAACCCCCTTGCCGTGCATGCGGCCACCGGTACTGTTTACAGTGCGATGGCTGCATGCGCAAGAGGGTTAAACCCATCTTTGCCAGTATATAGCCATGAAGTATGTCTCTCAGACCATTACACACCCCAGTCACAGAACCACTCGTCGAAACATCGGAATATATTTATATGCATTCAGCAAGAGGCATAGATCCTCATGGATTACCGCTAACGCGGGAGTCCATGAGGATCTATGTCTCTTGCAGCTGGGTGTTCGCCGTTGCCGGAGTCGTGTATTTGCAGTTTGTGGTGGGGTTTGCCCTTGCCTCGCAGCGAATGTGTTAATCCCAGAGGATACATAAATTATATTATGCATACGTCCGTAAAAATTGGTGCACATGTGGCCAGTACATCTCAACTGACATGCGGCAGTGGGTAAATTATCAGGAGCATATTCATGTGTGCAAGGAGCTCATTTGAATCTATGCCCAGATGGACCAGGCCAGCTGATAAATTGTAAGAATAACGTGGACTCGAGTACTAGCAAGCAGAACGTACAGCAAGACACAATTATATTCAACAAGTTTGCATTGCATAACGTAGGCCTACTACTGTTTTCAAGACATATATTAGAAACTGTGAAAACTTTGAACAATTTTCCTTATGTACTGTATCTGCATATAAGAAAAACTGCCGAAGCTCACAATATGTATTAACTTTATTGCCACATACATTTTTATGTTTTTTAATGATAAACATCCTCCAGTGTAAATAAGTCTATGAACTTTTAAATTGCCCTCGCCTGGCCCTCGATATCAGTGCATGTATTCATCAACGGCACATGCAGGGTGGTAAATTCTAATTGAGGCCTTTAACCCCTTCAATACCTGTCCATAAAGCCATCACCATTTGACTGTTGCGGCATGTGGAAATTTGGCATGCAACCCATTCCGGCAGCGTAATGCGAATATTGAAATCTGGGACGGGCTTTGCGGGGGCTCATGAGGATCTATGCCTCTTGCAGTTCGGTGGTGTTCGTCGTGGCCCGGCAGTCAAGTGGTTAATGCTACCAGCACTTCGGTTTTTACGTCAAAACGTCCCATTTTACGTGAGCCTGTTTTTGATGGAAGTCTTTCATGTTGAAAGAACCCACTGCATTTATTGGGCGGGATTGGGAAAGAGAGCTCGGGCCGTGTGTTAGTCTGTGATTGTTTGCCTTAGGACGTGTAGCCGTAAGATCCAAAATCACAGATCGGCACACAAAACGTCCCTGTCGTTAACTAGCTTTTTGATTAAACCAATTCACTTTGATGTTTGCAAACTATTAACAGCCGCGAATGTCTGTCATAAAAACAACTCAGGATTGGCTTGATTTAGAGACGCCAAATTCCTAGTCACGCCAGATTAACACATTTCAGACGTGCCGCATTCTTATGCATTGCTTTTTGCTGGGTAAGCGGATACGGCGTGTCATGAATGAGTTAATTTAGCAGACGCTCTTCTTGGGCTGACTTAGTTAATTTGTGCGATGGGACTTTAGAAGTTTGATGTGTATACACCTGTGTACTTGGTGATCACTACGAGGGTTGAACCCCCCTTACTGTCGAAAAAAAATGAACGCAATCCAAGTTCTGCAAGAGGCATAGATCCTCATGAGCCC
This sequence comes from Semisulcospira habei, assembly GCA_036245525.1. Classification (NCBI taxonomy): domain Eukaryota; kingdom Metazoa; phylum Mollusca; class Gastropoda; family Semisulcospiridae; genus Semisulcospira; species Semisulcospira habei. The sequence goes on from BTPG01000008.1 coordinate 54,496,577, forward strand.
CCGCAGTTGCGGGGGCTCATGAGGATCTATGCGTCTTGCTGACACGGCCACTTTGTATCCAGGGTCCTTGGACGACTTTGGCAGCAGATGAACAAACATTTCGGAAACACAATTTGCGTCCACTGACAGTGAAGGGGTCAATTCGTGCGATTTGACGTTAGAAGCGAGATTTGGATACACCTGGGTGTTCAGTGATCAGTAACGGGTCCTTAATTCACCTCTTTGAAGTTAATTCTCCTCATTCACCTCATCGCGAGGAAAATGCAAACACCACTCAACCGCAATGACCAAAAAATGTATGAGCTGAAGGAGGCGCACCGAGATGCTTTGACGCGCCAAGATAATGTGGTACTACTACCCTACAACTGTCATGGTCCATCAGTCTCCAGCAAGTAGTGCATATTCGAGACAGGACGCCTCAGAAATCTGAGGATGTCGTTTCCAGGCTCGAGAGCGTTAACCCTTTAACCACATTCCTGTCAACGGACGTACATTTTGTTCCTGAAATCTGTGTTCAGTGAACGACCAAAAGCTAATACTGTCCAAAGAACATGGATACAGAGTGGTTCTCAACAAGAGGCGTAGATCCTCATGAGCCCCCGCAGTCGCGGGGGCTCATGAGGACCTATGCCTCTTGTGGTTAGATCATGTACACTTTTTGTCGGTAGTGAAGGGGTTAATTGTCAACAAAGCTTTTTTTTTGTTGTCGAATTCATACCACTCGTCATTTTGGGGGAAAGTCGCCTTTGCTACTGAGATTCAAGATTGCCCATCGCTTTTCCTTGAGAAGCTGTGTGGCTCAGATGGTAACGCGTTCTGTTCCCAGGAGGGGTCAAAATATGTTCAGACTTACGTTGTGAAATCACCTTCGCGGTGGACAAAAGACGTTAAATCCAAAACGGTTAACGTACGTTAATCACTTTTCTGGCAACAGGTATTCGGACGGTCAAGCGTTTTGATCCTCAAACTGTTTTGACAAGGAGCGCAAATGACGTGTTGATGTCAAACGTCACGCGCGAAAGTATTTTCTTAACTCAATCGCCAGTATTTAGAGTCGGGAGAATTCTGCTTTGATGTAAGATGATATTCTTTGATGTTGGGGCCCGTAGGCTTGGTATTCGGACTAACTGGCAAAACAAACACGTTGATAATGTTCCCTGGTCAAACTTGTTCGGAAAAGATTATCATACTTGACCGCTGGTCTGTGATTTTGGACCTTTCGGCTGGGAGAATTAAGGTCCAACGTCAAACTTCAACACCATTGCCGGCCACAGCGCCACTCACATACGGCTTAAAGCCAGCACTGCCGAGAAAAATGAACACTGTCCAACTGCAAGAGACATAGATCCTCAAGAGCCTCCGCAGTTGCGGGGGCCCTTGAAGATCTATGCCTCTTGCTGACACCACGTTTTATGGACGGTTGAGCTCCTTGACGCTAAATTAACATGGTTAATTTAAATTGCACAGTCTGCGTTCATTCAGCATTAAGTGGCTTTTCTCATTGGAGACGTGCCGCTTCCGGATACGCGGCATAAGCCGCGTATCCGGAGGCGGCACGTCTCGAATGAGTTAACTCATTTTGACTTGCATTTTTGACTTTTACAACTGTAGGAGGTGTCTACGTAGACTGAGTATCCACTGTCAAATGATAATTCAAGGGTTGTGCCAGATTAACTTGTTTACCAGGTGCAGTGTTAATCTGTCACTGCCCTTGAATTATCACTAGCACTGCGGATACTACGGCTGCAGCAGCTCATGGCAATCTACGCCTCTTGCAGATGTGACGGGATTGCCGAAAAAATTGAATGGGCTAACAGGCCGCTCATAAAAATAACACCAAAAACTATTTACTCCTTTTTCTCAAATTCCTTTTATTTTTCTCTGTAATTAGATATATAAAGAAAGAACTGAATCTTTATTAACACTATGACTGAGAATTTAAGGGGTTAACTCAGTCATAGTGTTAATAATACTTCAAATCCTCCCCCCCCCCCCCCCCCATAGACAAAACGCCCGATCAAACCAGTGCTTGTAACCCGAAGCAATTACATATAATACATAAACACCTCATGCCTACGCTTGACTGGTTTTGAAAGACCCCCACTTCAATTCAGGTAAGATATGAATAGACCTGTTCTGAAAATAGCAATTATTCGCATTTTCTTGTCGGGACGAGATTGCCTTTTGAAACCGGGATCGAAATTTTTTGAATCAGATCGGTATGCACCCGCACTGTCTCGCTATTCATACAGGAATTTATAATTTTTTCAATTATGTGTTCACCCGTTCGATTTGCCATTAAATGCAAATGGCTAACAGCCAACGCGCCGACACAGTAGGGCGTCGCTATTCGACTTAGTAAGGGAACACTCTATGAA
>BTPG01000008.1:54498974-54601474 GCA_036245525.1 Semisulcospira habei
TGTAGAGCCGGTTTATTCATAGAGTGTTCCCTTACTAAGTCGAATAGCGACGCCCTACTGTGTCGGCGCGTTGGCTGTTAGCCATTTGCATTTAATGGCAAATCGAACGGGTGAACACATAATTGAAAAAATTATAAATTCCTGTATGAATAGCGAGACAGTGCGGGTGAATACCGATCTGATTCAAAAAATTTCGATCCCGGTTTCAAAAGGCAATCTCGTCCCGACAAGAAAATGCGAATAATTGCTATTTTCAGAACAGGTCTATTCATATCTTACCTGAATTGAAGTGGGGGTCTTTCAAAACCAGTCAAGCGTAGGCATGAGGTGTTTATGTATTATATGTAATTGCTTCGGGTTACAAGCACTGGTTTGATCGGGCGTTTTGTCTATGGGGGGGGGGGGGGGAGGATTTGAAGTATTATTAACACTATGACTGAGTTAACCCCTTAAATTCTCAGTCATAGTGTTAATAAAGATTCAGTTCTTTCTTTATATATCTAATTACAGAGAAAAATAAAAGGAATTTGAGAAAAAGGAAAGGCAAGGTCGTGTGCGTTTTTGTGAGCGAATAACATAGAAAAATGAGGACCATAGAAGATTCTTTAAAACTCTCATATTCCCCCTCTCTGTGTTAATCTGTCACTGCCCTTGAATTATCACTAGCACTGCGGATACTACGGCTGCAGCAGCTCATGGCAATCTACGCCTCTTGCAGATGTGACGGGATTGCCGAAAAAATTGAATGGGTTAACAGGCCGCTCATAAAAATAACACCAAAAACTATTTACTGCTTATCACTTACGTTAACATTTACATTACAATACATTTACATCACAATAACCCATTCACGGCTGAGAAAAACTACACATGACGGATCCAACTGCAAGAGACATAACTAGAGAGGTGATCCAACTGCAAAAGAAAATAGATCCTCATGAGTCCCCGTAGTTGCTGGTGCCCACAAGGATCTAAGAAACACAATCTGATACCCTTGGCAGTAAACGGGTTAACAGGACGGACCACCAAGCCGGAATGTATTTTCCGTCGTAGTACATTGGACGCCCTCAAAATGAGACGCAAGAGCGGATCTCTGTCACTCAGCAAGGGGTATATATATATATATATATATATATATATATATATATATATATATATATATATATATATATATATATATATATATATATATATATATATATATATATTGGCTTGATTTAGAGACGCCAAATTCCTAGTCACGCCAGATTAACACATTTCAGACGTGCCGCATTCTTATGCATTGCTTTTTGCTGGGTAAGCGGATACGGCGTGTCATGAATATATATATTCTCATGGGGCTCATGAGAATATATGCCCCTTGCAGATGAAAGAAATTGGATTTCTAACCAAATGAAACCTTATCATAACGCACTGTACATGCGTGTCTATGAAGGAAGCTTTGAACAGACTGCTGGAACCGCCAGAAATAGAGTCAGCAAGGAGCATAGATTCTCATGAGCCCCTTTAGGCGCAGGGGCTCATGAGACTCTATGCTCCTTGCAGATGAAAGAAGTTGGGTGATGGGACTACATGGGAAACTGATCACAACGCCTTGTATTGTGTGTCTTTAAAGGAAGCTTTCGTCTGACTGCTAGAATTACGAGAATAGAGTTGTCAGTTTCCCTGGTGATTGACAGGTGGCGCAGGTGAACTATCTGGTGTCAGACAGGTGGAGGTAAGAGGCGGGTGATTAGTATATTGTGGTGGTCAAGGCAGAAAAATCTTAGATTCAGTAGCAGGCACAAGTGAGATGTGTGCTGCCAGACGCCTGGAGGTGAGAGATGTCTGATTCCTGTTGTGTGGTAAGGCGTGTGCTTGCTTTTAACAGTTAATCTCTTGGCGGTACATTATGTCAGTGTAACATGTCTTCCTCCGTGTGCCGCATGTTGGGTTTTTCTTTTATCAGATAACACCTTAACCATTTTGGTGTCGGAAGCGGTTGTAGTCACGATGATTCCTGCAGGAATCATCGCGACTAAAACCGCTACCAGCACCCAAACGGTTAACGCTTCCTGTCTTCACATAGCGGTAATTCGGCCGCATGAACAAAGGAGAAAGAAACCGAGCAAGCAAGCAAGCAAGCAAAGAAACAACAAACTAGCAAACACGTTGACAAAAAGCAAAATTAACAAATTAAAAGATCGAAATGAAGGACGGACAAAGGGACTGACAACCAAGAAACCAACCAACTAACCGGCCTACCGAACAGCCAACCAACCAACGGCAAATCAATACAATACAATACGATACAATACAACACAAAAAATACAATACATACTGACGCGCAAAAGAAATGCTATATTTTTGGAATCATCGGAAACACTTTGGTGTTTCCGATGATTCCAAAAATGCTGCATTTCTTTTGCTTGTCGTTATACAAAGATAAAAATCAGCACACATCAGCAATGAGGACGTACAACCACTATTAAAACAAAGGACAAATAGATCACCGCGCAGGAGAAAGAGATACAGATTTTAAAAATTAAAAAAAAATCTGTATCTAGTCAGTCTTTCTCCTGCGCGGTGATCTATTTGTCCTTTGTTTTAATAGTGATTGTATGTCCTCATTGCTGAATTTACACTGTGCTTTGTAAGACGTTAAACCATATTTTCCCATGAATAATTCCCATACACCATATTTTCCCGATTTTTTTTTTTTTTTTTTTTTTTTATTCTTCGCTGTTCCTTGCGCGTGAATTCTCTGAAAAGAAGCCCCGCGCTCAGTAATCCATACCGCGCTCGAGAACCCAAACATCGCTTCTCTCCCCTGCACTAGAATTCTCCGTGCGTCCGGTGCTGTCCATCTTTTCGCCATGGGTCAGTGTGCCACGATCACAAGTCGGTAATTTATTTTTACTTCCAGCGCCAGCTGTGGGAGATAGATCGATCATGATAATTCAGTAGTAGTGTTGGATCGACGATGATGCTTAACTCAAGAGTAGTGCTTGATTAACTTGGCGCCGCCTGAAAAGGCGCTGAGCCAAAAAAGCAAAACCCTGGGGTTGACACGGTCAATCCATTTTCCTCCACTTATAAATTGCGCAGTACTAAAGATAACTTTTAAACGTAAAGCACAATGCTAATTAAGGGACACCCTTCACTTGTCCTAGTCGATCGAACTTATCGGGTGGCATTAAAGTGCCCCTAAACCCTAATTTTGATAGTTGGAGCTAATATGGCCAATATTGCTAGTGAACGCAGATTGTGCCGTTTCTGAAATCCTTGTTACTTCAGCGACTAAAGCCACAACCGTTTAAAGTAATATGGATGCACATTGGTCTTCAGCAAGAGACAGCGATCTCATGAGCCTCCGCGACCGCGGGGGCTCATGAGGATCTTTGGCTCTTGCACTGAGTTGGCTCGTATTTGCATTGAACTTGAAAGGACTGAGTCGTGTGCTGCTGACGGGGGGGGGGGGGGGGGGGGGGGGGAGGGGGGGAGTGAAAGAGACACTTCAGTGCCCGTAGTTAGTTACTCACTGATAGAGGCGCGTCCTTTGATTTACGATAATTTGAAGATCGACCAATCTGCAAGTGCTCAGAGGGTAGATTTCGGTGCTTTAAGTCAGCGCGTTTTGCCGTTGCTGTTATTACTGGTGGTTATGGTGTTGTTGTGCATGCTATTGATTTTGTTGTTGTTGTTGTTGTTTTTTTATGTTGTTGTTGATAGTGTTGCTGTTGATTTTGTTGTCGTTGATGTTGTCCTTGTTGTTGTTGATGTTGGTGATATTTTTTGTTATTTTTGTTCTTGATGTTTGGTTGGCTGGTTGGTTGGTTGGTCGGTCGGTCGGTCGGTCGTTCGTTCGTGGATGGATGATGGATTGATTGATTGATTGATTGATTGATTGATTGATTGATTGATTGATTGTTGGTTGGTTGGTTGGTTGGTTGGTTGGTTGATTGATTGGATAGTTTGTTAGTACTTACGGTGCAGTCGTACGTTTTACTCGGAATAACACCATCTGACGACTCCAGTCGCTCTGGGTCACATCAAGTCCTCGACTCCCATGAGAGAAAACTGTCAGTCATCATCTCGTCTAACCATTTTTGCGAGGCAGGTTAAATAACGCTATGTGTAGACAACAGCAATTCAACCAAAACAACAACAACAAAAAAACAACGAAGACATGTTTTGACGAATCATCGCTGTAAAAAAAAAAAAAAAAAAAAAAAAAAAAAAAAAAAAAAAAAAAAGCGACGGAACCAAAGACCTTTACCCTGTGAGTTGTGCTTGATGTAATCTTGTGGCCAATGTGATTCTTAGGGGATCAAAAGACAGACGACTAGGTTGGAGACCTCAATTTTACTGAGACCTGATTTGTTCGCAATTATTCTAGTCTATGAAAATGTTGGTCATGATCCGATGATCTACTCTTTGTGTCCTGCAGCATATCTTTGATGTGGTCTATTTTTAGTCTGTCGTGGATATAAGTCTGTGATTTTGCCACCTTACGGCTTTTAGCCGCAAGGTCCAAAATCACAGCCCAGCATACTTCTTTTTTTTAGGCGAAACGAAAACTGCCGCTGTAGACCAAAGTTTGACATTAACTTTTTAGTTCTGACTTAGTACACATTTTCGCCTCTTGTCTTTAATGTTAGTTTCGCTGTCGTTGTGCTCGTTGTTGTTGTTGTTGATCTTGTTGTTTGTTTGTTGTTGTTGTTGTGTTGTTGTTCTGCTGCTTCATTTGATGTTGCTATTTCGTCGGGAAAAGGCAACTTACAACAATGCCAGAATTATCGCACGATCAGTCTTATATGCCACCCAAGCAAAGTCATGTTAAAGATCCTATTGAACAGGCTGAAGCCACAGCTGAGGAACAGGCAGGCTTCAGACCAGGGCGCAGCACAACTGAGCAGATCTTCAACCTGAGAGTTCTATGTGAGAGGTACCTCCAGCACCAGCAAGACCTCTATCATGTCTTTGTGGATTTTAGGAAGGCGTTTGACAGGGTGTGGCATGCAGCCCTCTGGTCCTCCATGAAGCTGTACAACATCAATGCCAACCTGATCAAAGTAATAGAAAATATTTACAACAAGGCCATTAGCGCAGTCTGCTTCAACGGCAAAATAGGAAATTGGTTTAGGACAACAGTCGGAGTCAGACAAGGCTGCTTGCTCTCACCTACTCTTTTCAACATCTTCCTGGAAAGAATCATGACAGACGCTCTGAAAGATCATGAAGGAACTGTCAGTATTGGAGGCAGAACAATCAAGAACTTGCGCTTCGCGGACGACCTTGATGGCCTTGAAGGAACAGAGGAGGAGCTAGCTCAGCTGGTGGTAAATCTGGACAGTACAGCCATTGCGTTCGGGATGGAAATCAGCGCAGAGAAGACCAAACTGATGACCAATAACGCCAGTGGCATTGGCACTGAAATCATGGTTGGAGGCCATAAACTGGAAACAGTTAAGAAATTTAAATACGTAGGAGCCATTGTGACAGATGAGGGATCAAAACCAGAAATACTGTCCAGGATTGCGCAGGCAACAACAGCGCTGACAAGACTGAAGATCATATGGAAGGAAAGAAACATCACACTCTGCTCCATATCAGACTGATGTGTTCCTTAGTCATCTCAGTGTTCCTATATGCCTGTGAATTCAGAACCCTCACAGCAGACCTCGAAAGGAGGATACAAGCCACTGAAATGAGATGTTTTCGAAGGCTGCTTGGCATTTCGTACAGAGATCACATCACGAACGAGGAAGTGGGAAGCAGAATCAGGCAAGCCATCGGGCCCTATGAAGACCTATTAGCCATTGTGAAAAAACGCAAACTGAAGTGGTAGGGCATGTCACGCGATCAGCAGGGCTTGCCAAGACAATCCTGCAAGGCCGCACTGTGCAAGGAGGGCGAAGGAGAGGAAGACAGAGAAAAAGATGGGAGGACAATATCTCAGAGTGGACAGGACTGAAGCTGAGCGACACACTAAGAATGGCAGAGAACAGAGTGGAATGGAGGGAGCTGGTTGCCAAGTCATCAGTGGTGTCTCAATGGTCGGCAAGACTACGGGATAGACAGATAGATAAATTTCGTCGGATGAGTCTAGTTTGATTTAGAGAACATCCCAACGAAGAAAGAAACATTAGTAGAAGAAACAATCACAACTCAATTTATTGACACCTCCGATCACGAAAGCATAAGTAGCCAATAGTGCACTTTTGTGTGAAATATTAACCCATATCATACTGAGGCTAAAAGCTTCAAATTTGTACACTGTCATATACAAGCAACATTATAGTACTTACAGATATGGATATAGACCAATGGCTTTAGTTCAAGGGTGGTGCCAGAATAGATTGGCGCCTAGAGGCCCTTGAACTATTTTAGTCAATCTTATTTCACACACTGGTGTATTCCGAATGATAAGGGTGAATAAAATTGTTTTTGTATTTGTCTTGTTTCTTTCTTCTTTGTGATCTTCTCTGAGTTTTACAAACTTGGCAGTCACCTTTGTCGTCTGGATTTATTTTTATTTAGACTTTTTATTTGTTGTAACATTTTGCCGCATAGCACTTAATGCGCACCACATACGCATACCAGCAAACCTCACACACTCTGACTTACTACAGTTTAAACTTTAGCTTTTAAACGCGTTTTACTTTGTGATTTGTGACCTTTCTGCTTATAGTTGTAACTAAAGTTCAAAATATGAAACCGGCAGACTTACAGTTTAACGCTGCATGTTTACTGACATGAATCTCAGTTTGTTCTGCAGTCGCATTTCAGTTTGTGTGCTGGAAATGTGAAAATACAGCAGAACGCTACTGAACTTGATATCTTGCCCTGTTTTGTGCAGTGTCAGACAATATTTGCTTAAACGCGCAAACACTTAGTTGACTGACAGCCTGCAAAAACCCGCTGACACGCTGCAATGCAGCAGTATGCGTTTGGCGCATTTATCCTTCTCTTGAATTTCACATACGTGCCTCTCAAATAAGCTAGCAGTTTCTCTCCCCACCTCGCTCTCTGCCTCCTTTTCTTATTTTTCAGGCTGCTTCACCCTAACCCGTTTGGTGTCGCGAAAACTAACTGATCAACTGCAAGAGGCAAAGAGCCCCATGAGCCCCCGCAGTTGCGGGGGCTCATGAGCATCTATGCCTATTGCTGACTCTACTTTTTACCCATGTTCTTTTGACGGTCTGGCCTTTACGGCCTTGAATTAAGAAATATTTCAGAAACACAATCTGCCACCTCTGGCAGTGAAAGGTGTAAGGTGTCACTAACACAATAATACGGTTGTTTAGACCGCTATATATACTATACTGACAAGTGAAGAAATCATCAATAAGCAGCAGCAGACATTAACACCTCATAAGTTAGTACTTTTGTGCAGTATTATTATAAAATATACTAAAGACTTTCATGAAGAAAACAATAAAAACTATTAACCATTTATTTCCTGGAGCAGGTCGCTTTAATATCGGATTATCAAATTTGGGATTTGTCAATTAAAGACTATACACAGGGGTTTAGGGGGCCGACATTGGACCATGTTTGTTCTAGGGTGAGGCCAGAATAGCTTGGCGCCTAGAGGCGCCAAGCTATTCTGGCACCATCCTGGAACTGTCATGATCGTTTCATCGTTTGTTGTAGCGTCTCACAGCCGAATGCATTTCATCGCATGTCCACTAGCCAGAAAAGGGCAATGTCTTTAATCACTACCGCTTGCGTTTCTGTTAAATTTGACTTTACCACCAGTGTCAATTACTCGATGTACTGAGCAACGTTTGAGACACGGAGCCATATGAACACCTTAGGTCTTGTAGGAAGCGTGATGGTCTATGTCTTGTGCAGATGGCGGGCCAGAATGTCAATGGTCTTGTTCTAATCTTGACCACTACTACGCCTGAAATCTTGACGGCTCCATTTGCTGGACTCTGCCCTGCCTTGTCCATTTTGATTCGTGTCACAGTCGCTGTTTGAAGCACTCGTGGCTCCCCCGACCTAACAGCTTTAGAGAGCAGGGAAACGCGTGCTGCTCTGTGATATTGGACATCACCACTTCCAGATGTGTGGCCCAAAATTACAGGCCTGCACACATAGTATGCAAGGACTGCTACTCATATGATTCCGCTTGGTGGAAACTTGAAGATGCGTAACTATATGTTGTTTGGTCTCTTGAAAATCTATTAACGACGGAAGTAGTTCCTTGAAATTTGTAGGTGTATGCATGAGCCCACATTCTCATGAGCCCGTGGCACAACACCGCCCGAGTTGACGCCTCTGCAAGCAGTTTGCAATGAGCTCAGAAGAATCAGTACACAGTAGGACTAGGAGCTTGTTTCATAATATATGTATAGGGATGTGTGCGTATGCGCACGTGCGTGCGTGCGTGCGCGCGCGCGCGCGGCTGGAACTATGAGGCAGAGTACCGTTGCCGATTGGGGTTTCACAACTACGCTGATCGGGATCAGCAGTATCTGTAGATGTCACAAGTTCCCTTCTGTATGGAGACTGCGAGTCAATGACTTAGAGTCGTTGCTGATTGGGGTTTCAAAAAATGTTGGTTGGGCTCATATCATTATCAGCAGTATCTGTAGATGTCATGGGTTTCCTACCGTATGGAGACTGCGACTCGGTGACAGAGTGTCGTTGCTGATTGGGTTTTCATGAAAATGGAAGCCCTCCGGCGGGACCCGAGAATGATGGACCATGGCGTCCTCTCGCCCAGATCATTCTTATCGCAAGAGGCCATGGATTCTCATGAGCACATGCAGGGGCAGGGGCTCATGAGAATATATGCCTCTTGCTAGACGTCAGTGACTGACCCTACTTTACCTACCACTCTCTTCTGCAGACGAAGAGAATGGTCGAAGAGAATTAAGCCTGTGATCTTAGAATGACAAATGGACACCGATGAGAAGATGGATACTAGATGCGCCTATTTGCAGGACAAGTCACAGACTTAAATTCGCTTGACTTCCTCCGTTAGGGGGTAGCAGGGTTCAGTCTCAGCTATCAAGAGGCATAGATTCTCATGAGCCCCTTCTGTCGCAGGGGCTCATGAGAATTTACGTCTCTTGTAAATGAACAGATTCTTCTACATCTGCGTCATCAGTATTCCTGGCTCACGAAGCGTTGCAAAAGCCTGTAGTGTTCCTGTGGACAATCAGATAACCATCGCCAGTTTGGATGTTTCCATTTATTTCGAGGTACTGGTGGCAGTCGTCACTGGGCGGAAAGGCGGAAGGGAGGGGGGGGGGGGTACTGGAGAGGGGGAAGGTGGGGGGGGGGGGGGAGTCAAATAACTAATTCTTTTCGCCGCGTGATAATACACGTTTAAAGCAAAAACTAAAAGATATACCCATAAAAGAAAGACGCTTCGAAAGGACAAGTACACCATAGTGTATTCTAATAAACTGTGAGCTGTGTTGTGCTTGTCCTTTGTTTATTTTAATAAACGATGTCGTGCCTGTCCTTTTCAAATAGTGTTTTATTTTCCTTCTCGGTAATTTCTGCGCGTTTTACACGCTTGACAGTCACTGACCTTTTTGGTCTGGATAATAAATATGTCTCAACAAACTACAGTCAGCTTTTACAAATAATAGGGTCGGATAATTAAATGAAAACGTTGGACATGACAACCTTTTACGGAGGTTCTGACGTCTATGCAAATTACTTTCTGTTTTACAGTATTTTGGATGTCGCAACAAAAAATGTTGGTCCCTACCCATTTTCGTCTACGCGTATACGAAGTTTACTCGGAGGCGGCGGATGTTGTTTCAGGGAGTCTGCACACCCTTTTCATGATAACTCAATCTAGCGCGTCTAACCTGATTGTACGTCAGCGCGCGGAAATAGGCATCAAAATACCATTGCCACGTCAACACCAAAATCAGCGTCAGTATCGCCAGTAATCTTTGCTAACAAGACACCAATGTCCTACAAAAGACATCTCTTTTGCGGAAAAGCCCAAGTCCCGAAAGAACGTCCTTCCGTCTCCATGAAGAAACACAGATCCAAATCTTAGTCAGTAAGCAACACCAAAAAACAAAAATGAGTACTCGGGCCGACTTCAGCCGCAGATGGCCTGCGCACGTGCATTTTGTATATCAAGTATACTACAGTATCACAGACAGTACTTTTTTGTGTGTAGAAACTCTAAAGAGAAAAGTAGGCTATAAAGTACCCAGCGGAAATTTTTTCAAGACATTCTAATTCCTCTTATCTGGCATCTGATTGGCTCAAATGAAATAAAAGACCAGTCACGATGGCTCATGTTTTCCATAAGAACAAATCTCTTTTGACATTACATCCGAAATATGTCGGGGGTCAGGACTGGTTGTACTGTCTCCAGACACTACACTCACCGATACGATAAAATAAGTAGCGAAGTGTATTGTATTTTCAAAAAGCGTTTTTACTCTATTAATAAATGGTGCTGTAACGGTCTTTTCTAAGCCTGTTCATTTCTTCGTTTGGTTATTCTCAGTCAAACGCGGCACAATTCAGCCACTTCCATCATGCCACTGGACGCATATTTTGTTATAGAAATCTTTGTTCGTTTAACGGCCAAAAGCCGCCCCCGCCCAAGGAACATGGATACAGATTGTTCTCAGCAGGATGCATAGATCTTCATGAGCCCCCGCGACTGCGGGGGCTCATGAGGATCTATGTCTCATGTAGTTGGATCCTTTTCGCTATGTCTCGGCAGCGAAGAAGTTAACATAAGAATGTTGGCGGCACGGATCGTTGTTAACGTCAATTGTTAAAGTCAACTTTACGTCTCTCGCCTAGAAAATACCAGAATGCGGAGTCAGTAGCACACACTAAAATTCAGAGACATAGAAAATCATAGAAAGGCATGCTAATGTTTACTGACGAGCAAAAGAAATGAGACATAACTGGAATCGTCGGAAACACTGGAGACTTTCTGATGATTCCTAGTGTGTCGGATTTCATTTGCTCGTCAATGTAATTACATCTGAAATAGTGAGTGATACCAAAAACAGTCTGCGTTTCAGGTCGGTATCCAGTACGCAAAAGACTATTTGGCCGAAGTCGGCCGCAGAGGGCCCGCGCACAGTCGTGCGCGGACCCCCTGCGGCCGACTTCGGCCCGGTATCCTTTGCGTACTGAGTACGGACCTAGGCCATCCCTACTCTCAGTTTTCGCAAACATGCCTGTGCCACTGGTGCCATTTATGCACACAATTTGAAAAGCCATCATCGGTAATCAGAAACTTGATAGGTAATAGAAGTAAAGATTCAAAACAATGTCATTGTGGCGGCTTCATTTTCTGTAAAACTCAAAGAACACTACATTCCGCATCGTAGATCCGTATTCATTTGAAACAGAACGGAAACACGAAGAATAGAACAAAAAGAAAACTACTTAAAAAACAAATTTCACTCTAATGCGTGTGCACTTGGAAGTGTAATTGATTTCTTCTATGTTTCGTGTATTTACAAGACGTTTCATTTTTTTAGACCAACATCTCGTCAAAATTCAGTCTACTTTACTTCAAGAATTAATTCAGTGTTTCTCTCAAAACGACGACCATACTCACTGAAGGGATTTTGGAAGAGTTTTCTAGATGTTTCTCATGCCAAAGTAGACTTAATATCAAGGAAACTCTATTGCTTATTAACGTAACACATAATTATGCAGATGGGGCCGACAAGAATTAGCATAGACATAAGCTTCCGCTGTTCCCGGAGCTCATGAAGATCCATGCTTTTTGCAGTTCCCGGAGCTCATGAAGATCCATGCTTTTTGCAGTTCCGGAGCTCATGAAGATCCATGCTTTTGCAGTCCCGAGCTCATGAGATCCATGCCTTTTGCAGACGAACGACTCGTTTCCACCATCTTCAGTTGGCACGCTTCTCAAAACCGAAGGAGGTTCCTGAGGATCTTTAACCCATTCAGCCCTGACGCACTATAGCAGGAGATGGGTCGATCAAGATAATTCAAGAGTAGTGCCAGATTAGCTTGCGCCTGTCGGCGCCAGCTAATGACACTGCCTTAAATTCATGGTTGTCCATCTCCTGCAACTGGTGCATAGTCATTAGATGACGCCTCCAAAATTTGGGATATACGGCCTTGGGGCTGAATGAGTTAAGAACAGTTACTCTCCAGATGCTGTCACACTGTTTCCAGCCTGCCGTGACTTGTTTGCTGTACTGTAATTTTGGAGCTCAATGCTTAGAACAGTGTAGTCAAAATCGCAGATCAGCACACTTTTCACGACGGAGTGCAAGCGATGCACCGCCGTTCTGCTTTCCATCTTCCCTCCCTCCCTCTCCCCCCCCCCCCCCCCCCCGCTCGCTTGCATCTCGTGTCTCATTTCCATGATTTACTGACAAAACGGTCTGCCTGTGCTGCACCTGACCCTGCCATTATTTGTATTCTTGTATGGGATTTTTTGATCTTACTTTCGAAGCCTGATATTTTAACAATATAAAGTCCCCCAGAGCGTGCAGTCCAGTATTCGAAAAGGTCATCAGGACGCGTTGGCATTAGCTGTCACGTCAGGGAACACAGACGAAGAAAGAGCCTGATGTTTGACAATATGAAGCATGGCTTCTCTCGAGACCCTTACAGCTTGCGACCCAGAACGCAAAAAGTCATCGGGCCGATGTCGGCCGTAGTTGGCCCGCGTACTGACGTGCTCGGGCCAACTACAGCCGACGTAGGCCCGATGACTTTTGTGCTGACTGGGAAGGATCCATTTGTTAAAATTATTATTATTATTATTATTATTATTATTATTATTATTATTTGGGCGGCATGGATCGCGACTGATCTCCACATGCCTTACGTTATTAGGAGGTTATTTAAGTTATTATGGCTTAACGCCGAGCAGAGCATATAACGGCGGTCCCGAAAAGAGATGTATTGCACTGGACAAATTAAAGCACAGATTTAGACTCGCACACATAGCTTAAAGAATTAAAAGATCCAAAGCGAACCTACCTGTACTGCGACATTTTGTGTACTGCCCATAGATAAAGTAGTAGATGCACAAATTTTTTTTTTTTTTTTTTTTTTTTTTTTTTTTTTTTTTTTTTTTTGGGGGGGGGGGGGGGCACAGACTCTATGGACCAGGGTCACATAAACTCCCTCTCACTCCTCCTCCCCACCCCCATCCCACTTCATCCCTCCAAACACATACTTTCATTTTGAAACACCAGCACCTTCGAGCAACAACAACTTGGACACCACCTGCTAGTGGACCATTATTGACTGATTACAGAAAAGTGCTGACTATTTCTTGGCCTGACATTACCAATCTGTCAATGAGCTTCGGGCTCTGTTCGCCTGTAATGTGGTCTGTCTTGATGTCATTCGTCCTGGAAATGCTTTGATTGCATTGCCAGCGGGCGAGATAGTTTTCTCCCGAACATATTTAGATATTTGTGTATTGGGTGGTGATTCTGACCTTACGGTTTATAGCCGCAAGGTCCAAAATCAATTCCCTGCACTCATGTTTTCCTAGTTCAGCGCTAACTTCGACAAAGGCGGAACTGATCGTGAGCACCCAGAAGCAAGCAAAATATTCACGGGCCGACTTCGGTCGCAGTGGGCCCGCGCGCGGCCGCGCGCGGACCCACTGCGGCCGACGTCGGCCAGGGTACCTTTGCTTACTGAGTTGTCATGCCAGTCACGCACTATTCCTAAAGTCCTACAGTTATCATTTCATCGTCAGAGTCGATGCTAAAAACTCGAACGTATTCGACAGTGGAATCAAAGAAAAGCCATTTCAATGCGGAAACCAAAAAATGCCTTCGTGTTTTATCTTTCTGGGATTTCCAGAATGTATTCATTTCTTTGGATAAAAAAAAGAAGAAGAAAATAACGCAATACAAAGCTTGTATCCATCATCTCTATGTCAAAAACTGACCTCTGAAGCGCTACTATTCACTTAAAGATTTTATCATCCATCTTGGAGGTCGCTCAGTGCAATGTTCAATAAAACACTTCTTGCAGGCTATGTCTGAAAATGTGATTATAATTTAATCATAGACCAATTTTGTTTACCGGACATGCGTGCATTGGAAATTTGTCTCCTGGTTTGCACTGACGTACTTTAGAATTCATTTTGATAGCGGTACAAAAATCAGACTTCTGTTCTTGAATCTGAAGTCTAGAAATTGAACTGCTCATTTTTTATTTATTTATTTTTTTTTTAACATGTTTTTTACCTCTGTTTTTAGAATTCTGGTGTGTCCAACAATTTTCTCCGCTGGTCCTGATGCACTGAGAAAATGAATTCTGAAATGTGCCTGTGGCAACATATGAGGGACTAGCTGGATAAATTGCACTCCTATAGAAAAAAAGTGATGTCCTTCCACGTGACCAGTCGACACGATGTTGTTGCACGCACCTTGACCCCAGTGATCTCGAAATAAACGTCTGATACAACTGCACACTAACCGACATTCGCGTGAAAAACATAGATGTAATTGGTACCAAATATTTTTTTTTTTAAATGTAAGACTAACAAGAGCCATAAATCCTCATGAGCCCCCGCGACTGCGGGAACTCATGAGGGTTTGTGTCTTTTGCAGATAGGTAGCCTTCGCCTTGCGCCGGCAGTTAAAAGGTTAACTCATTCCCTGCCATTGGTCATAGGCAGTCTTTTGAGATTCTTGTTAAACTGAGCGTCAACAAATCTCATCCGTTCAAGAAAGACGGACACAAACTGGAGTCAGCTAAAGGCATAGGTCCTCATAAGTCCCCACACTCCTGCGGAGACACAGGAGGATCTATATCACAGGTGTTTGGATCGGTTTCGTATTTTCTTGACATGGAAATATGCGCCTGTTAGGAACGTATTTTCCCTCGCTCGGATGCTGTAAACCAACTTTTTTTTCCCCATGCACTTGATACCATATCCGGCTCTCAGGTTTGCTGTGAAAAGTCATGCTGCAGTTTACAGCCCCGAAGTTCAGTTATCATATATTTCTGTGTGCAATTTAGCAGCGTGCATATGGATTTCGAAACGTAACGCCCCATTTAACTCATTCAGCCCGGCGCACGTATTTCCCAAATTTTGGAGGTGTCATCTAACGACTATGCATCTGTTGCAGGAGATGGATCGACCATGATAATTCATGGGCAGTGCCAGATTAGCTTGGCGCCGACAGGCGCCAAGCTAATCTGGCACTACCCTTGAATTATAATGGTCGACCCATCTCCTGCTGTAGTGCGTCAGAGCTGAATGGGTTAATGATACGCTATCCGGCTCTCAGGTTTGCTGTGAAAACAGCTGTTAACATGCATTTTACTGCCCCAAAGTTCAGTTATCATATATTTCTGTATGCAATTTAGCAGCGTGAATATGGATTTCGAAACGTAACGCCCCATTCAATACACTTTATGGGCCTATGTCTGCCACAAAAACCAGCATGAAAAGCGACATTTTCATTGCATATTATTATTATAAGTACCCACTCCATAAAGTGTATCCTTCTTTGACACATGTATTGATATAACAAGCAAATTAGCAGCGTGCATATGGGTTTCGAAACGTAACGCCCCATTTAACTCATTCAGCCCGGCGCAGTATTTCCCAATCAGTTTTACTACAAGCAAATTAATATTCATAAACTTGCTTGATATACTTTCCTTCCCAAAATCCCTTGCGCGCCAAGAAGACTCGATCTTGATGATACTTGCATTTTCAAAACGGAAACGCGAAATATGCTCACACCGCAACATTAAAAAGCTCCTTATGTGTAGCAGTAATGAAATACTTCTTAGTGTGTATGAACGCTCGAAATTTATATCACACACACACACACACACACACACACACACACACACACACACACACACACACACACACACACACACACAAACACACACACACACACACGGAGAAAAGACGCCAGGAAACGTGCGAGTCGCTGGACTGACAATTGAAATTGACGAGACGTCAGCTGTCGATATCGACAACCTGAGAATAGAACTAAATGAACAAACCTGCTGGCATTTTCCGCAATTATGCGTGATCTAGTTACATATAGAATTTACTCAGTAACACGCACGGTTATATAATGCACTGATGTCTTCATAGTCAGACGAAATCTACGCGCTGAGTCGACAGCCATATGCAGTCGTCTGCCATTCATGTGTTTTGCCTGAACACCGCAATCAGCCGAAAAATGATTGACGCCAGGCACAGTTTTGTTTTGAACTGGGTACATAAATTATACTGAGCAACATTTTGCTTGATATAGTGCCGATAACCGACAGATGTGATTACTTTACCCGAATCAAATGTCCTCGCCTTGCGACTGGGACATTGTGACTCGGGTCTCCTAATCACATCTGCATGTTATCGGCACTATATGAGTCAAGCAAAATGCTGTTCAATATAATATAATCACATATGACTGCTATCCATCTAGCTTATTTTAGTTTGAAAACATCGCGCGCTTGGTACCTCAGTGATTTATTTACTCTGTATTTACGTCAACTGTGGACACACATGAGTCCAGATGCTGTGGTTTCGGCGTTGATTTTGCCAGCTCAAGGGTAGTGCCTGAGTAACTTGGCGCCTGTTATGGCGCCAATCTAATCAGGCACTACTCTTTAGAGCTGTAACTGCTGACCCTTCTCCCATGTCTATAGGCCATGCTTCAGGATAAAGCCGCTTTTGATGGATAACATCCGCAGGCTGCTTGACACGGAGAACTGAACGAGCAATTTAATGGACAGGACCAACATGCTGTTCCGTGCCTGCGCATGTGGCTGGAGAATGTTAGAGTATGTTCGTTTCAACATCAAACCCCTATCAGTCTGAAAGAAGCGTAGATCCAAATGTGCCTCTGCAGACGGCAAAGGCTCACAAGTTAATACGATTGTTTTTGTATGGCCAGATTTATTTTCGTCTGTTGTGTTTCTATTAGCCATTAAAGACTTTTAATTTCAGCATGAAACCTCTCAGTTTCCGTCTGCAAGAAACATATTCCTTCGTGCGCCTCTGCAGATTGAGAGAGGTGATGAGAATGTGAGCATGTTTTTTTGTAAAAACCGGAATAAATTTGTGTCTGTGTTTCTAAAACATTACTGGCTGTTAATTTCAACGTGGAACCCTTTTCCGTCTGCAAGAAGCATATATTCGCATGTACCTCTGCAGACTGCAAGGGGTCATGACTACATGAGTGTGTTCTTGCAAAATCAGTCGCAGTGTGTATCTGCAGAGGGAAATGAGAACCTGAGTTTGTTCTTTCAAAAAACAGAATCATTTTTGTCTGCGTTCTTGAAATCTCAGCCAGAGGACACCATATGGGTTTTTGCTTTCATCTGCCAGTGAGCAAAGGTCCTCTGGCCGACGACGGCCGCAGTGGGCCCGCGCACAGCAGTGCGCGGGCTCACTGCGTCCGTCGTGGGCCCGAAGATATTTTGCTATTGGGGCTGTGTTGGCAGGTCCCGTAAATTTGATTATCCCTGTCACGTAAAGATTTTTACGCTTGACATTTTAGAAGCGTTTCAAAAAGCTCTTCGTCTATGTCGCTGCAGACGGTGACAGCTCAAGGATCGTGCCAGATTAGCTTGGCGTCTTAAAGGAGAAGGGCTAATCAGGCACTACCCTATAACTGTCACGGTTGATCCATTTTCCATTGAAAGTTAGAAAAGGCTGAAAAAATCTCTTTGCGGTTTGTCAGTTGTTCAGTTGTTGAACTGTCCTGGTTGATCCATCTTCTGCAGAAAGAAAATGTCGCATGCACTCAGACACCCAATTTTTGAAGTCACTACCCTTTAGCAAATAGCCTATCTACCTATCTATTAAAGCAAAAGACATGTTTCGCACCGCTTCCATAGTACGCAAGAGGTCATCGGGCCGATTGCGGCCGACATCGGCCCGGTTGCCTTTGCTTACTAGGTCATGAGACTTAAAAGCTGTTCAGGCACCGCCCTTCAGCAAAATTATGGTCAGAACCTGCCCATCTTCCTGCAGGCTCGGGTATAAACTTGACACATGTCATAGGATCTGTCTCATCCAGCACTCCCCTCTAATCGTTCTTGCGTCAAACAGCTTCCCTGGGCGCTAACACTAAATCGATACCGCAAGCTGCATGTCTGCATACGCCTTGACTCGGATGCTCTTTTTTTTATATCTTTTTACGCCATCCATGCAGAAAACCTTTTCTTTTCTTTTTTTCTTTTTTTTTTTTCCTTTTTTTTTTTTGGGGGGGAGGTAGAGGGGGGAGGTGAGGGGGACAGTCTAGGAGTGGAGGTCGAGGGGTGGGGTGGGGGTAGGGGTTGGTGAGGGAGGGGTTGAGACGCGGGCAGGAGAAGGGTACAAGTGTGGAAGGGTGCCAGTTAAAGGCAGGGGGGCAGGGATATCAAAGGCTTGATGCCTACAAACATATTTTGCCTCTGATGATTTCTTCTATTTTTTTTTTTTTTTTTTTTTTTTTTTTTTTTTTTGGGGGGGGTGTCATTCTTGCAAGAGAGCATTATCTTTTTTCCCGAGAGGGTGGAGGGGGGGGGGGAGAGTATGGATTAGTGGGGTGTGTGTGTGTGTGTGTGTGTGGGGGGGGGGGGTGTTCAGTGGTTGGGAACGGAAAGGAGGGGGAGAAGGAAGCAGGGAGAGTAGTATTTCTAAACCGATGTCAAAATGGGAATGTCGACATATCTCTTGATTCTGGGGAAGAAGGGATTGGCTAAATGCATTACTAAATCGATATTATATGTTTTATGTCTATATATTATGATTCTGCTACTTATTTTGGGCGCCATTCATGCACAATAATAGCTTCTTTCGGTGGTGGGGGGGGGGGGGGGGGCTGCGTGGGTGAGCACCGCTTTCTTGCAAGTGTTTGTACATAAAAAGGGAAGATGGGCACTCCGCCGTAGATGGTGTTGAAAAAATTGTTAGTCAAGTGTCGTCCGCCTGCAGGAGGCATAGATTTTCATCACATCCTCCAGCCTGCAGAAGTTCATAAGAATATTATTATATTCCTCTTGATGGCAATGGTCGACATCTTTATCCTCAGACTGAGAGGGAGGAAAGTCATCAGGGTTAATCAGTAGAGAAAAATTGAAGAACACTGAACTGCAAGAGGTATAGACCCGCATGAGCTTCCGCAATTGCGGGGGCTCACGAGGATCTAAGCCTCTTGCTGAAGCCACCTAGTATTCATTTCCCTTGAGGCTGCTTGACGTTGAATTTAGAATGATTTCAAAAGCACAATCCACTGGTGAAGTGGCTATTTTCTTTCGACCGAAAAGAGATTTATCGATCAGAATGTCAATGTGTCAGTTAGTATCTTAGTCTGCAGGCTTTGGACCTTACGGACCAGCACTCAACTCACTGTGTGAATTCAGTAGGACTTTTATTGGATTACTTTCAATACACGCCCTGCACTTCAACTTTTGCCGCTAGAATGCTCATTAGTGGTTCTTGTTGGGTCGCCCATCTCATTTTCTACACTTGTTAAACCCCTTGACTGTTGCTGACGATACCACGTGGCGGGAAAGACGCTTAATTAGACGTCATTTCCGCCGAACGGTATCGTCAGTAGCAGTCGTGTATGTAATGCCCAGGAGAGCTGCACAAAGACTTTTTAAAATTTTATTTTTAATGCGAGTATACATATCAAAAGATCCAGTCCGTGCAAGTGATTTTAAGGGTACTTCAGCTTAACCGAAGATGTGTCGGAGAAAGTAACGTTTAACAGTGTTCATTTTTTTCGTATTTGATTTGTTAAGTTTTTGGAGCCGTCAGAGGACATCACTCGTCAACCCCTTCCGTGCCACTGGTAGCAGATTCTGATTCTGAAAACTTTCTTCAGTCAAGGCCAAAGAATTTTGTCCGTCCAAGGAACATGGAAATAAAGTGGGGTCAGCAAGAGGTATAGATCCTCACGAACCCCCGCAACTGCGGGGGCTCGTGAGGACCTATGCCTCTTGCATTTGGGTATTGCTTGTTGCTTGTTGTGTTCTGGCAGCGAAAGTGTTAAGCCCATTTCCTGGGATCTGTGAAACTTCGATCTTTTGGTTCACAATGCTAACTTAGCGTAAAACACAAAAATCGTCTCATTGCGATCTTCAGAAGGGAAGTGTTGCCTTGAATAAAATGCATGTTTTCCCGTTGACCGGTCGAGCACATGCAAGTCTTTAGGGACAAATCAAGCACAGAGGATGAACAGTTTTAATGAGAGTTTATGGCCCAAAACCCACTGGCTGATTAAGTCACGTAGAAAACCTGCTTAGAGTAAACTTAGACACTTGTGTCAATTACGCCTGTACTGTGCAGGGGCATCAGGACTTTTTTCATTTATTTTAACTATCATCATAACAATATTAAAATAACGATATTATACTAAACTAAACTAAACTAAACTAAACTTAAAAATAAATAATAAAATAAAATAAAATAATGAAGACATGCAGCCATCGTGATAATAAGCTCGATGTTATTCATTAGTGTGACACGTAATGTGCTGATGGCGTGAAAATTAAAAACCCTTGGGATTGGAATACCATATTTCTGACGACCTTTTTTTTAAATCCAGAACTAATTTTTTTTAAACATTTATATACAGTAGAACCTATACTGAGCAATCACATCTTTTCCAAGAAAACAATTGTTTTAAGAAACAAGTGGTTTCTCAAGGGAAGTCTTGAAAGACAAGAGGTGTCTCCTGTCATTAAAGACTGTCAGTTAGGTGGCTAAAGCACCTAAATGATGATCTTTAATTAGGGGTAATCACTCATAACGGTCGTGGCTCAAAACAGGTTCTACTGTATCACAATCATTTCCTTCGCGAACGTCGATGTGAGCACAATAATTTACATCTCTCTATTACCCTGCTTTGTTTTAGTGTCCACACAACCCTCCCTTCCGTCTGAAAGGGGGAGAGATTTGCATGAACCCATACAAGCAATACATCTTGCTTGTACTTGTAGTAGTAAAGATCAGCCTAGTTTTACTCGCATCTCTCCTCCTTCATCGGAGGAGGTAACGTAGCTTTCAGCTGCTAGCTTGTGACTCGGAGGCTAGATGGCAGGAATCAAACAAATGCTGCGTTTTATTACGATTTACTGCGGGACGACCAAGAGTGCAATCAAATCACACGAGCCCTCGAGCCCAGGGTTTGTGTTTTATGCTTTGAATCTGCATGTGTGTGCTGGTCCGTGATTTTGGATCTTACGACAGAAAGCCGTAAGGTTCAAAATCACCGACCAGCACACGTGATTTTTGTGCTATCCTCTTTTTTATTTATTTATTTATTATTATTATTTTTGTTTTATTTATTTATTTATTTATTTATTTATTTATTTATTTATTTTTTGGGGGGGTGGGGGGGGGGGTTGTTGCCCTTCTTGCTCGAAGCCATCAGATCCAAAATCATATTCCAGCACACCTTTCTTTCCGGTAATGATCGACTCATCTTTCAACCGCAAGAGGCAAAGATCTTCACAAACATCTACAGATTTCAAGGGATTCGTGTAGAAATTTACATCTCTGCTGTACAGATTGGAGCAGGTTTGCATCTTTCTATTTCACAGGAGATGCTAACGGGGAACTTAACCTGCAACTTAGCGTGGCCACCGTAAATGCGGACACGTGAAGACATTGCTCGGTGTAATTGTCATGACTGTGGTTTGCTTTCAACGTAACAGGCGAACATGCATCGAGAAATGAGGATATTATAAGCCTTTGTTGTTTTAACTCCTAGTGCTCTGATATTTTGCAGCTCCAGGGAATTGTGAGAATTTATGTGTCATGCAGATAAAGAAACACGAACTAAAAGAATGTGCACACAACAGCCTAATACATTTTCGGGTTAAAATCCTTTTCAAAGTAGACAAACATGTTGTTGAGAGGAGGAGCACAAAACAGGTTTCCTTTTAAAACAATTTATCCAACTTTTTTGTTTGTCTACTTTGGCTGTCGGCAGCGGTTTTTGTCGCTATGATTCCTGTAGGAATCATCGCGACAAAACCGCTACCTACAGCCAAAGGGTTAACGCGAAATTTAGTATTGTGTTTTATGCTTGTCATTTTAAAGCGTGCTTTTCTTTTCTTATTTCTTTGCATTTTGCAATTTGCGTCTTGCAAATACAAATTTAAGGAGTCTAATAAGGATGCTGACTTTCCTGTTGTATACACCAGAGGTTCCAGAGCCTGCTGAGATCAGGATTAGTGAGAGGTCGTATTAGAATATAAATTTAGCACGATTTAACCGTCTGTCCATATAGTTCACATGTCCCTATCTTTTTTTTAGGAGCAGGTACCTCGTTCTAAAAATATATGGGCCTGTTGCTTCCCCTGCCAGTTCCCAAGCCAGGCAGTCAACCGCGTAACAAATTTAACCACGACATTTTTTTTTTCCCCCAGATTGACCCCCCATGATTGTTTGAGAGTAGGTCCTGATTATCTTGTCGTCTGGGAAGGCGCCAAGATGAAACAGCATTAACCTTGTAAATCATCAGACGGCCTCAATCCTTGTGCTGCCAGACGACACGAGTCGCATCAATGAGGCTATTGCAACGCCAAATTTAAAATCAAAATAACCCCATCCACCCAAGAAACGCCAATATAAATGGACATGGTCAGCAGGAGACAAAGGACATCATGAGCCCCCGCGACTGCGGGGGCTCATGATGTTCTTTGTCTCTTGCAGTTGGGTTCGCTTTTTTTTTCTCCTTAATGTTAGCGTTAAATATTCGCGTTTTCGGTGCTGACATGCGGCAGAATTTGCACAATCATTTTCCCGTCAGTGAAAATCAGAACCAGTTTAAGTCAGAAGATCGATGCAAGATTTATGATCAAACTTGACCGTGAAAGATGAGCAGATGACCCTGGTGATCGACCTTTTTTCCGTTTGAAATAACACGGATAGAAATGAGACCAGCATGAAATATTGATGCACACAAAGACATGTTTAAATGACTCTGATACACACAAGTGCTGTTAAATTCTTGGCAGATAAAATTGTAAGTTCTTCACTCCGGGATTAGGAACAGCCTTATTCTTTTCTTTTGGGGAAAAAACCCAACAATATCAGCGTAAGCGATCTTCGTCAGAAAGTCCTTGTGGATCTCTTACCGATTTTATGGATTTTGTAGATCTGCAGAAAGTTAGCTCAAGATTTCGACCGATTCGGAAGTAGGGCACTTGGCTTACACTTGATGGGTTTCTGCCGACATTTTCTAATTTTGCCGTCTTAGTTGAACGATTGATGGAGGGGTATTTATATCAAGGACGTACGATACTGAGGTGAAATCGTAGGAGACGAGTTGCACTCCGACTGAGTACGTTTCCAGTAAGCAAAAGGCCTTCAAGCCGATGTCGGCCTTCGTTGGCCTGCGCAATTCGTGCGCGGGCCAACGAAGGCCGACATCGGCCAATAACCTGTTGCTCATAGGGTTTAAGGCGGGGACTGATTATTTGATGGATCAGCTGACAGATTTAAAAAGCCATCTGACCCAGACATACGCCTTAGGTCATCTGATCTGAGTTTATGAAGCCTGACGCGGCTCATGAGTACCTATGTCTGTTGCCAATGAGTGATGCTCGATGGAAGATTGCAGAGATAAATCTGTCGAAGTGGGCAGACTATGGTCTTAACGCGCACCGTTTTCAGTTTTCGTGGATCATGTCACTTTTAGAACCGTCTGGTACGCAAGGGGTGCACATGAAATCACACGACTGCTCAAAGGTAATAGTGCTTGATTTTCTTCGCACCTGTCTTGGCTACAAGCATATTAGTCACCACTTTTGAGATATCATGGTCAATTTGTTTCCCGCTAAAGGCGATTGAAGTTAATGAACTAAGAAACTGCCACCGCTTCAAAATCGATGCGTTAATTTTCCCATAGGGGGAGAAAACCGAAGTTATGGTAGTCATGGCAAGAGTTTCGTGCCCCTTATAACTTCGGTTTTATTCCCCTGTGGTCTTCGTAATTGAAATGTCTGCGACGGTCTTCGAGTACAGTCTAGAAAACGGTACCCACTTCATAGTGTGCATCTGTGAGTGTTGTATAGTTCGGACAACGTTTCAGCCTATTATCATGATTAAATTTGCATTTGCAAGTGACACCCAAAATCGCAGACAGAAACACATTTAAGCAAAAGTTATTGTGAACTGCAGCTGACGCAGACGACTTCTCTGTATTTTTAACCCATTCACTGCCGAGAAAAACTGAACGCGATCTAACTGCAAGAAGCATAGATCACCGTGAACCCCCGCGATTGCGGGGGTTCATGAGGATCTATTCCTCTTGATGAGACGAATTTGTATCCACGTTCCTTGGGTGGTTGCAGCTGTTGGTTGTTGAACGAACACAGATTTCAGAAACAAAATACGCGTCCAGTGGCAGGAAAGGGGTTAGGTTACAGTGTCGTAATAAAATATGATGGCGTTGAGGTGAAAAGGTGGAGCGGATTCATTCCAGCTCGAGACTGTGTGATGTTTTTGAATCGTCTGCGTTTGTGAATAACCCTTATCATTCGGAATACACCAGTGTGTGAAATAAGTTTGACTAAAATAGTTCAAGGGTAGTGCCAGAATAGCTTGACGCCTCTAGACGCCAAGCTATTCTGGCACCACCCTTGAACTAAAGTCACTGGTCTATATCCTGATCTGTAATTACTATAAGGTAGCTTGCATAATTATGGCAGTGTACAAACTGGAAGCTTTTAGCCTCAGTAGGATATGGGATAAACTAAGTTCCACCAGCCTTCCATCCATCAGACGAATTTCCCCCCACAGAGCCTTATCAAAGTATCAACACTGCCCAAAAAATGTTACGTGTCAATGTTGGGCACAGACAGATCAACACGGCAAAACGTGTTTGTTTGTTCTTTTTGTTTTCTGTTTATTTTTTGTGCTGGCAAATAGACTTTTTTCCACTGTATCCCTTCTGCAGATCTTTCAATTCCACTTCTGGCAAATCGTCCCTTTTTAGGGTCTGTTTACCAAGCCGCAAAAAAGACGATTCCTCAATGTTTGCAAAGAATACAGCTACGGCAAAACGCTCGTCACTTGAGATTGGGATCAATCGGAATTAATCCGTTCGTTGCTGAGAATAACAGTCCGATCCATCTGCAAGAGACATAGATCCTCATGAGCCCCCGCACTTGCGGGGGCTCATGAGGATCTATGCCTCTTGCTGGTACCACTTTATATCCGTGTGCCTCGGACGGCTGGCGCAGTTTGACGTTGAATTAACAAAGATTTTAGAAACAAAAATCTGCGACCACTGACAATAACGGGGCGTTAATGAAACATAGACAATTCTAGAACCCGGTAAATCAGATGTAGTAACATTCTGGGATAAAGGCCTGAATATAAATCGAACTTGATAGAACAGCTTGGGTAGTATCCGATTAGCTTGGCGGCTGAAGAGGATCTCAGCTAATTCAGGGGCGGATCTGGGTGGGGGTGGGGGTTCAGAGGTTCCGGACATTTTCAAAATGCTGTAGAAGTGTTTGGAACCCCCACCTCCACCCCCTCCCCGACGTTGAAAATTATGGCGAGTTTTCACACAAACACTCCCCTTTGGGAGAAAACGGACTTAAGAAAATACTTGCCGGGGACAAACGCAACCCTGGTTTCTTTGTGGTGAATTTGTTTCTTCACTATAATCTGTATATTATTTGCCAGAATACCGATTTATCATATTATTATCATGCCAAATGTGTATTTTGTATTTTTTGTTTGTTTGTTTGTTTTGTTTTGTTTTGTTATTGCCCATGAACTCGTCTACTGCCGAGAAAAAGTGAACATGATCCAACTGCAAGTGGCATAGATCCGCATGATCCCCCGCAATTGCGGGGGATCATGACGATCTATGCCGCTTGCTGGTCCCATTCGTTATCCGTGTGCCCTGGACGGTGTTCATTAAAGGAAGATTGCACAAATACAATCGTCAGCTGGCAGGGAATTGATGAAATAACCTTATGGTGCATTTAAAATGATCAGGTGCTATTAATCGTTATCATTAATCAAGATCAGATCAAATCAGCGCATTAAATAGGCGCTTTATCCCAATAGAAAAACGGCTCAAAAAAAAAAAACCGGCTATTTGGCTTGCGCAGAATTAGGCCCACTCATGCAACTGGCAGGTTCCCTAGTCTCTGGCAGTTTGGACCTTTCTTGACGTAGCCTGCGAACTTACTGGTCAGCCTTAGGTCAGTATCAGGAAATAACCAACACAAAAATTTGCTCGCATTTTACACGTTCGGCAGTCACCCTTTTATGTATGGATTTAGCCTTAGTATTAATCGCAGCAGTATACCGCGGAATCGACGTAACACGCGCAAATCTGTGACTCCGATGTTGATACCCTGTGAGCAAAATTAAGATCCTCGGGCCGATGTCGGTCTTGTTGGCCAGCGCACAGCTGTGCGCGGGATAATTTAAGCCCTGTCGTCAATCCGACACCCTTTTGCTGACTGTGTGGTTAATTGTAATCATTGTAAATTCATCGTCAACGATCCCAGCCTGCAAGGTAATGTGGATGCAAAGTGGTTTCAAAAATAAGCATAGATCCTCATGAGCGCCGCAATTGCGGGGCCTCATGAGGATCTATATTTCATGCATTTGGATCGTGTTCAACTTTTCTTGACAGTGAAAAGGTTAAGCGTCACAAAACTGCACAACTATAACGCGCATGCGAATTACTCGGTCTTACGAGTACAATATGTTTCACTGGTATACTGGGTTATAATAAAGTTGAACTGTGTGAAGTCACACTCTTTCCTTATCTGCTTGTCGTGAACGTGAAGAAGAGAAAAAAAATCCCAGTGAGATCACTGACAAAGAAGACCCCAATGACCCTCAGATTTCAGATTTAAAAAAAAATCAAACCATAATTTCTTTCCCAAATTGCATAAGGTTAGCATTCCCCCACCCCCCCCCCCCCCCCCCCCCCCGCATTAGAGAGCTCTGTACGGATGGATTCAGTATCCAGTCAAATACCTCCTTAGGCAAGAGGCATAGATTCTCAAGAGCCCTAAGAGCTTCACGCAGTTGTTCCTCAAAATCTATGCCATGGCTGATTGAGACATATTTGCATTGAATAAGTCACCTGGGTTTAAATCGAAAACTGAATTGTTTGATAACACAAGTCAGTTTCTTACAGCTGCAAGAAGCAGATTTGTGTGGGCTCATGAGAATCTCGGTCTCTTGCCTGTAACGATAGGTTCATTTTCGTTTATATGTCTGCTCCATAGATGATGCAGCTCATGAGCAGAGACGGATGACGCTTGTGTCCGCATGAATATGGGTTCGTTACACATTTCCAGAGCACTGACGTGCCTGTTGCGCCGGGAGTTGCGTGAAGGAACCAGAACCGGAAAGACTGACATCACTGCCAGGTTTAATTGGAAGCGTTTTATTCAAGTGTGCTTGTACCCCCTTTCCATTCTTGGTACCATCCTCTCTCAACGCTGATTGAAATTGAGCCGTAGCGAAAGCCAGCTCAAACCCAAATAGTACAATACAATACAATACAATACAATACAATACAATACAATACAATACAATACAATACAATACAATACAATACAATACATGATTGATTGATTGTACATTGCTTAACGTCCCGACAGCAACAAGGCTTTCTCAGGACGTGCCTGCACTGCTTGTGAAAAAAAAACAAGAAAAGAATATTGAATGTATGTCGCCAGCCGGTCCAATACGTTAAATAAACCTACTATATTGGGCCTAAATAAAGCTAATGCCATTTAGCAACACGCATCCAATATCAAGAGCTACAGGCAGCGCAGACAGTAGGGAGAGTTTAAAATAGGAAAATACAGCTGAATGGACTACGGGTAGACAGAAACGCATGCCCCAGAATAGAGAGGAAACCCCACCCTGTGGGGCTGACCAGGGTGACCCTGGAAACTAAAAAGTAGTTAACCCCACCCAAGTCCCCCAGGGCAGACCCGGGTGGGGGTACAATACAATACAATACAATACAATAATACTTTATTAATCTCTCATGGGGAAATTCACTGTCAGCCCATGCAACATATGGCATCATCATTCATTCATTGGATTAATTAAATAACCTATAACTCTCAGTTAAAGAGATGAACTGTAACAAACGTACTGTTACCTTTGTAACACTCTTGGCATCAGAAACAAATATAGTTTATGCCCCCTGTGCTTCGGATGTCAGCAATGTTGCAGTGAAATACTAAATGGGCTAGTACTAAAGAACTAAAGAATGTTGACATACACTATCTACATATAAATTATTACTGTTGAAAAGGTAACAGCCTGAGGGACAAAAGCGTTGGCATAACGTGATGTACTACTTTTGGGTACTCGAAGTCTGCCACTTCGTTTGATACGTCTTATGTCAAATTCATATCTAAGTGGATGTGTTTTGTCATCAAGAATGTCAGCCAGTTTGTTCGTAATCCGTCTGTTGTACAGTGTGTCCAAAGTATCTTGTGCTCTACCAATCACCCCACCCGCTTTCCTGATTACTTTGTTAGGGTCCTTCGCTCTAAGGGCATTGATGTAATATGTAACATCACAGCATTATGGAAGACTTTCCTCGGAAACAGAGACCATAACTGACTAAAACAATGCTTTTCGGTGATTTAGACTTAGGCAGACGACCTCTACGTGCATCGTGAAGCAGACGACACCGAGTGAGCTCCTTGTCGAGCGTGAACCCTTGAACACGTCGTTTAAAAAGTGTCACCAAAATCAAGATAGTACTCGTCAGTATCCCAGTCTCGTCAGTAATTTGAGTCCTAGACATGGACAGCTTATTATTCTTGTCCAACAACTCCAAGAGGCATAGATGCTCGTGAGCCCCC
The DNA here is from genome assembly GCA_036245525.1 of Semisulcospira habei. Lineage (NCBI taxonomy): Eukaryota > Metazoa > Mollusca > Gastropoda > Semisulcospiridae > Semisulcospira > Semisulcospira habei. The sequence continues at coordinate 54,527,766 of BTPG01000008.1, forward strand.
GCATTTGCGGAGGCTTATGAGGATCTATGCCTCTGGCAGCTCCTCGTTGTTTGCTACATGAATGCGTTCTGGGTCACCAACAATGAGTTGCTCTCATTAGCGTGTGAATACTCTCAAAGAAATTGGTCATTTCGTTTGAAAAATCGATTGGTTTATTTAGCTGACCCCAATCCATTTCCATTAAGTTTATTACCGCTAGGCAATACAACACGCTGGTTAATTAGCGTTATGAGTCGCTAAAGTTGTACTCAGACTAAATGGTGTATACTATTTGGCAGGTGATGTGACAAACCTCTGGTGTAGCACGTAAAGCGATATGCTCCCAGGCTGAATTTGATAATTAAAATTCGGGTACACAATGGGTTCTCAATGCTGTCTTGCTTCAACGATGGCCTTTCTGCCCTTCCTTTTCACAAGTCATGCAAGTAGGTACACGTAACTTGGCGTAACAAAGGTTTTCCATTGCCCCTTGTCGGGGTCGGTAGAACTCTCCCAAGCATAAAGGAGATGAATAGAAGAAAAGTCTTTCATTTAACGAGATTTAAACTTCTTAAGTATGAGTTAGCCCGTTGTGCAGCAGTCCTGTAAGATACACTAACAACATTTATATTGTAGATATTGCAAACTATTAACCCACACCTAGGGAAACGTCCTCGGTAAAACGCCATCAATCTGGAAACGTTTACACTGCATGTGTGCTGGTCTATGATTTTGGACCTTACGGCTAAAAGCCGTAAGGTTCAAAATCGCAGACCAGCACACTGTGATATCAGCGAAAGGCATAGTTTGAGTAACGAGGCAGCGGGCCGGGTGTATCTTGATGTTTCACACCTTTGTCAGATGGATGACATTCAATCCGGACGGGTGTGCCAATTCGTCCAGCAAACAAGTATAAGGACTTACATGTCGGAGTGTACGTTGATCAGGTTTGTGACAGCCGACCATGCACAGCCACAGGCGGACGCTGACAAAAATAATTTTCGATTCACTTTTTGAGATTTAGTAGACGCTGTCGTAAGAAAAGTAACAAAAAAAAAACCCAAAACACAAACAAACAAACAAAAAAAATAATAAAAATCACCATAAAATGCCGACATCACCGGTCAGTATCGCAATCCGAGTTGTACTTGTTCTTTCTCAGCGTGTTATATTTTTGATTATTATTATTATTATTATTATTATTATTATTATTATTATTATTATTATTATTATTATTATTATTATTGTTATTATTAATCTTTATGTTATCATTATTAATTTCATTCATTTATTTATTTATTTATTTGGGTGGTTAGGTCTTTGCATTTATCACGCTTGGCAGTCACCTTTTTGGCTCGATTTAGTAAGTTGTGTGAGTTCAGTAAATTTCAAAATTGTCATTGAGTCTACCTTTGCCTGTGACCACGGCTGTCGAGACTGACAGACCTAAGGCTTGGACAAGCCACTCTCTGGACAAGCTAGATTGCCTTACTAAAGAAGCAAATGAGGTGAGGACACCTACTATCAAATACAGGGGTGGAGAGGTCAGATCCAAAGTAGAATTCATTCGCCGACTCCCTGTGAACCTAATCAGTGGCCAAGTCTACCCCGGTCTGTTTCCATCTCGATACGGTAGGAGACACTGCCAGATGTCCAAACACCAACCGTTTTCTTCTGCAAGAGGAGTAGATTCTCATGAGCCCCTGCAGAAGCAAGGGCTCATGAGAATCTACACCTCTTGCATAAGCTCATTAGACTCTATGACTTTTGCAAGAAGAAGGTGTATTTAAACTGTTGCCATCTCGATATATAGTAGGAGACACATCCCAATGTCCAGACGCCAAACGATTTCCGTCTGTAAGAGGCGCGTATCCACACTGGTTGTCTCCTTGATTTGATACCCTTCCTCACTCTCCACAGACACCATTCCAACCAAACGCACCTCAGCGACTGCTATTGGTCGAAAAATATAGTTTCTCGATTTAAAAAAAAATCGGTTATGTGAAATAAAATGCTGTTTCAATTCTAGCGAAAACAACAGCAACATGATGCATCGTTCGAAAACAATGCGCTTGTAGTGGGCTACGTCTGTTGCGTAAATTGTTAAAACCTTGCGTAGGAGTAGGCAGAGACTGACAAGTAAGACATTTAATTAGAACTTGAAGTGTTTTCTATCCTGTTTCGCAGCGATATAATGGTACTCCGACCTAAGTCTGTCCTAAACGTGTGTTTATCTAAACCTCTTTGCACAATGGTCCATCTAGGTCCATCTGCTTGTATCCTTCACACATCTGTGTCACACACTTGTTGTCTCTCTCGATTGCTGCGCTGATAAATCGCAGCAATCGAGAGAAACAACCAGTGTGTTGATGGGACTGTCACGGCAGTGACATTTTAAAATTTACCGAGTATGCATAATACATCTAATTTGTTTTTGTTAAATATGTTACATGTATGCTTAAGCGACTTCACGTGCGTAGCAGATCGCCTACACGTATTTTATGTATCCTTTAAAGCAATCTGCCCCATGGCACGTTTTGACTGCTAAAATGTGTCGATACAACAGTTTCTCAACGTCGTCTGCCTCAGCTGATTTTCTATCCTTCCTCTTACAATTAATACGTTCTGCTCCAGGACCGAAATCCGCGAATTTTGAAGCTGACCCCTGAAGACTGTATTACACTTCTGGAAACAGATCGATCGCATATCGTGACAGTTCAAGGGTTGTGCCAGAATAGCTTGGCGCTTATGGGCGCCAAGCTATTCTGGCACAACCCTTGAACTATCACGCTCGATCCATGTATTGCCGTGGCGTGTCGGAGTTGAATGAGTTCATGTGAGGCAGCATACGTAACAGAGGCTGGCTATGCCCCGCGCTTTGGTGGAGCTCTTTTACGTACAACCCAATGCGCAAAAGATCATCGGGCCAATATCGGCCAGATGGTTCTTACTTACTGAGAAAAGGACAAAAAGAGGAGAAAAGTCTTTCATTTTACAGATTTCAAACTTCATTACGTTAGTCCTTCTGTCCAGCATTTGTAAGACATCCTATGAATATTTATAACGGAGATATTGTGAGCTATCAAACTCATTCCAGGCACCCCCCCCCCCCCCACATCAATAGCTGCGGAAGTGTCGTATAGTGTTGCCGGCGCTAAACGACACTTCCGCAGCTATTAATGCGGAGCGCCTTGAATCCGTTAACCCTAGAGCAGGTCCCTTTAAACAGTGACACAGAGGGGCTGGAAGACAGGACGCGAAGGCGTGATGTCAAACTCTTGCTAAGTACTGATATTTTACGTACAACGCCTCTGTCCTCTCCTGTATTAAGCTGTAAACAAGGTAACTCATTATTTTAACACGCAGAGGTAAGCAAACGCAAATTGCTTCTGTTTCTCTGGGTGGGGGGGGGGGGGGGTTCATCTGTAATTGTCATGAATTTGAGTCTGAGCGATTACATTGCTTCCAAAAGCATTTTAATTAGCTTTAGTTCATTAGTAGTGGGTTTGGATAATGTGTTTTCATCCGTACCATCCAAGTGCGCAGAAACATTATTTAGCCGTCGTCGGCCCAATAACTCACTGGGATGCACACAGAAATAGAAGCGATGATCCGTACAAACACCCATCTATCTATCAGGCTGGCGTGATGGGTCGAAACTTTAGTACTCCATGTTTTCTATAAGTGCTTAGCATTTCTTTGTCTGATTATGTCCGTGTGAACGGGACTAGCAAATATAGTACACAACTGGACGTTTGGATACTGTGTGGGTTAGAGGTAACTTAGTCTTCTTTTTTTAAATATACTAATGGTCAAAACTTAAGGGCCACTTTTTATCGCAGACGCACCGACAACACCATACAAATAATGTAACAATACTTGGAGTCAGTACTTAGAAATTTATTCAGTAACAATTTCATTTAAGTTTTGAGTAAATCAAGCAATTGTAACAACAGCAGTACGTTAGAATGTTCACCCACCCCTCATTTGAAAAGTCACACAAGACTGTTCCAGTCAGTAGCGAGTGTACCCACCGTTTGCAGCCAAGCATTCAATGCAGCGTTGACGCATGGAGTTCACCAGGGTTCGGAGAACATGTTGTGGGATAGCTTCTCACTCTTGCCAGGAACTGAGTCAGCTGAGGGACGCCTTGAGGTGGAGGATGGTTGCTGACTACACGTTGCCCCAGCACGTCCCAGAGGTGCACGATGGGAGCCAGATCAGGTGAACGAGCTGGCCACTCCATTCTCATGATGCCCCGTTGCTTAAGGTACTCATCTACCACACGGGCGCGATGAGGTCGAGCGTTGTCGTCCTGCAGAACAGCATTGTCGCCTATGGCTTGGAGAGCTGGCTGGATGAGGGGCTGCACAATTTCGTCCCTATAGCGTCCAGTAAGGGTGCCTCGGATGACGTGGACGGGTGGGGGGGGGGGGGGCTTGCCTTCCCTGCTGAAGCCTGCCCAGACCATGACTGAGCCTCCTCCGTAGCGATCCACCTCTTGGACGCATCCATCCGTGAATCGCTCGCCCTGGCGTCTACAGAGCCTCACCCTGCCGTCGTTGAAGGACACAGTGAACCGTGACTCATCAGTAAACAGAACCTGAGTCCACTGGAGTTTGTTCCACTTCACTTATTGACGACACCAGGGGTCGCTTGCATAGCGATGAAGTATGTCCTTACTTTCGAAGTTATGGGCCGGCTATTCAAGAAGTAAACGCCTCGTTTCCTCTTGCATGGGTCGGAAGTTACGCTTACTTTGGAGGTTAACGAGGAAGTAACTTGGGCGTGATTTACTACAGAGGGAGCCCATGAGCAGCCTCTGGACCACTGAATGGGACACCCCAAGAAGTCTCCCAACTTCTTGTCCGGCAATTCCATGCTGCAGCCATGCTAGTGCCCGGCCTTGATCTACTGGCGTGGTAGCATGGTTAGGAAAGTGACAATTATGCCCCTACTGTACCGGTATTTGTAGCGAAACAGAAGTGCTCAGTGTTCACGACTGACCCCTTTCGCACGTGCATCACGACTTTACCGAGTTTTTCCACCTGCCTGCCTTTGGTACGCTTGCCAATATCGCACAGCTTTTCACAAAATCTGACGATGTTTCACGTGCATTTGACACGTTCGTGGAAATTGATGAATCGTTGTCTATTTTTCCCTGTACAGTGGACTGTCTAAGGTCAACTTTTAACCCATTTGGATCGAAAGAACATTGTATTTTATTAGCGTACTTGCGACGATAAACAATGACACAAAAAATGGGGTGACCCTTAAGTTTTGACCATCAGTATATGTGTAATCGGGATGGAGTAAGGACAATCAAACTTTTCGAGTCTTTTATTTAATTTTAGTTTATTACACATTGTTGAATGACTGCATGATTGTTGTTTGCTAACCCTTTGGCTGGCGGTAGCGATTTTAGTCGCGATGATTCCGTCGGAATTATCTTGACTAAAAGCGCTACCGCAAGCCCAATGGTTAGAAGCACACTTTTCTGATAGATTACTAGTAACTCTGGTATTAGAACTCGACAGCATTACACCCGTCTGTAAAACGACACACATATATAGGCTTATATCCTCAAGTCCCACCCCCCAGCCCCCTCCACGCCTCTCCGCCCCATGATAAGGAGGATAACGATGATCTACCTCTTACTGGAGCTGAAGGGGATCAAGGTTTTATTACATGTGCAGATTTCTATTACTTTCGCTTGCTTTTGTTTTTTTGTGGTTTTTTTTTACGAGATGGAAAAGTAAAATGCAAATTTGATTCAAGGCAGTTTAAAACCTTTGAAAGCGTAGGTGTGTACGGTGTTACCTCTCTCTCTCTCTCTGTCTGTCTGTCTGTCTGTCTGTCTGCCCCTATCTGTCTGTCTCTGTCTGTCTGTCTCTGTCTGTCTGTCTCTGTCTGTCTGTCTCTCACCCTCTCTCTTTATCCTTGCAAACTAAAATTTCAGTTCAGTTTAGTTCTCTCTCTCTCTCTCTCTCTCTCTCTCTCTCTCTCTCTCTCTCTCTCTCTCTCTCTCTCTCTCTCTCTCTCTCTCTCTCTCTCTCTCTCTCTCTCTCTCTCTCTCTCTCTCGTGCGTTTCTTGTCTGTTGTTCCCCTTTTCCTCCCGTGCTTTGAAGGTTGTATTGCGAAGAGCAGCTTCGTTATGCAAAATGCGGATGTTTTCGTTTCACGTTTTTATTTAATGTTCTTACCAGATCTGAACTTGTTTGAACCCTCGACATCACCTCCGCCCCTCATCCCCTCCACACAAACACCCCATCAGGAAACGCCAACCATTTGCATGAGCTACATATGCCGGTGAGCCCTGGTAGGCTGCTGGGGCGTATGTATGTATGTATCTTGCTTACAAGTGCAAACTGCGTGATAAATAGATGTGTGTGGTCATTCATGATGACGCTGGGGAATGAACTTTGTGCAATTTTATGCTTTTCTGTTTGCATGGTGTGCGCAGACCCATAAAATCCTCCCACAAATTCCCAGCAGAGTTCCATGTGCACAGGGTATAGCAAACTATCATAAAACATATTTACGGTGCAAATGATTCGCCAAACTGAATAATAAAAAATATAGAGACGTTTATGACGGGTACATGTTTATCCTTTCCCAACCGGCAAAGGTCCTCGGGCCCACGACGGCCGCCGAGGGCCTGAAGACTTTTTGCTACTGTGGATGGAAAATTGTGAACTTTTGCACCAGATCAGATGAGATAACATGTAAGCGTATCTGACGTTCATTAATTTCATATGTTTTTAGTAATTTGTTTGCGCCTTTTGATGCTGCATAAAAGATAGGATGGCGTCAAAAAGTGCAAGGAAGCGCAGCTGTTCCGAAACATCGCAAACCCCACCATCCTCCAGAGATCGAACCATTACAGAGCTAAATGAACCCATACACCATGCAGACGGTCTCACGTGCACGGCTTCTATTTGTAACTGTATTGCACAAAAAGTAAGATATTACTCTGCCACGAGCTTTTCACACCTTCACTGCGCAGGAAAAGTAAACACGATGCAACTGCAAGAGATATAGATCCTCATGAGCCCCCGCTACTGCTGAGAACAACTTGTATCCATACTCTTTGGACGATTTGTGGCTTTTGGTCATGAAATGAACACAGATTTCAGGAAGAAAACATACGTACATTGGCAGGGAAAGGTTAATAGCTCATGGCAGCGATACTGCGAATTATGTAAGGCAACTTTCTTCCTAATACCCCGTGACAGAATCAGGAAACAGTATTAATTTATTTATGCGTCTAATGAATAAGATATCCGGCACCAATTCTGACCCTATGCGTAAAAGCTTACGTCAACCATCACACAATTTTCCTCGATCATTACAGTGTGAACGTCCAACTGACCACGGTACATTCGGGCTATATAACTCGGATGTAAATGAAACCCGCAAGAGGAAGAGATCTTCATAATAACGCACAGCCTGCGGGGGGGTTATAAAGATATATGACTTTTTCAGATTGATACAGACAGCAAGAAGTGTCGCATTATTGTGTGGGTGTGGGTCACCTGCACTGGTGTCAGGCAGGCTCTACATCTGGCCCCGATTGCCATCTAATTTCACATGGCGTCTGATAATAAAATTCCCTGCGTTTTTCCTGGCGTGCACTGACGTAAATTGTTGGCCTTCGCTTGCCCACTCAAACAAGCCGCATAAATCAGGAGTCCCTGCGGGCTTCAAAGACCTATGGCCAAAGCATACGTAAAGGGTTGGATATGGGACCGGTATTGCACCACTGGAATAATGTTGCATGCGTTCCCTAGCGTGCTGACACCTTTGCGGTGATTCTGCATAATAGCTAGGTGTCACAGTGTGCTTCGTGATGCAGCCTCACTGTCCGTTCCTGGCGCCTATCAGATCCATTAACCCCTTTCCTGTCGAAACACAGATAACACCACTAAACTGTAAGAGGCATAGATCCTCATGAGCCCCCGCAATTGCGGGGGCTCATGAGGATCGATGCCTTTTTCTGGCCTCATTCACCTCCATGCGCCTGTGGTCGATGACGCCATGCTGTGACGGTCTCATTGACACCAGCAGTAAACAGAGGGTTGAACCCATTCAGCCCCGACGCCCTACAGCAGGAGATGGGTCGACCATGATAATTCAAGGGTAGTGCCAGTTTAGCTTGGCGCCAAGAATTGTCATGGTCGATCCATCTCCTGCAACTGGTGCATAGTCATTAGATGACGCCTCCAATATTTTGAAATACGGCCGTCGGGGTGAATGAGTTAAATCATTTGATCCACCCTTCTCTTGCTGCATTGATATTCATTGCCACACGTGATCCTTCGGAAGCTGGAAAGAAATAAATAACTCAGCGACCGGAGAGTGTTAATGTTATCGAGATTTCCCCAATACATGTATGCGTGCAAGTCTGTGATTTTGGATCTTTACGGCTCTGGACCGTAAGGTCCAAAATCACTGACTAGAGTACACACAATGTCGCAGTCTCAACACCTAATTAAGCTTCTCGACCACCTAAGATTATGTATCCAGGTCATGCAAATGAAGGGAAACTCCCAAAAAAGAAACTAACACGTTTAGAAAGGAAAATTACAACACAATTTATGAAATTTTTGGGTGAAACACTTTTTCAAAATCTACGTACATCCGAGAATACTGGGCACTACGTTTGTCTTTTATTGGCGAGAAATTTTGGAGATAGTTCTTTGCATTTTATACGCTTGGTAGTCTCCTCTTTGGTCAGGATTTCGTGCCGCAAATAAGCTGCAGAAAATAAAAATGTTACAAGCAAGAGGCGTAAAAATATATGTCCTCATGAGTCACCGCAGTCTGCTGAGAGGGCGTACAGTACATGCTACTCGCAGATGTATGATCGTATAACTTCGGGCTGCGCGAGGATATATTCCTCTGTAAGATGGGCTGACCCTGTGCGCTAAAGATCATCGGGCCGACGTTTGCCGCCGTTGGTCCGCGCACAGGGGAGGAGGGCCCACAAGGGTGCATGCCTATCACAGATAATTAGGTCGCTCCTTTTCATGATTCATAACAATGTTAAGCATCAAACACTGCCGTTGATTAGGTTAATTGTTTTCCAGGTGCGAGACCAGCCATAGTCTACCACCCCTTACCACAGACTCCCAACTGCGGGATCGCGTGCCAGTCCACGGGAAAGGCCATCCAAATTCCAAACTCGTGCTCAGCGTGCTCTTGACAGTTATGGTCGTGCGCAGTCACCATCAGCGGTGAGGATGGGTGGCGGAGGAAGACTGATGGAGGGCATGGAGGGGGTGTGCAATGCCTTGCTTGTTGTCCTCGTCTTCATCTCGCGTAGTATAGGTAAGTGGGAACAGCTGTTGTGGTGATTGTCAGCGTCCGTCTCAGTGTCGATGTGTTGTTGCGTTTGTGGTGACGGTGTTGTTGATGTGGCGTTGTTGATGGTGGATGTGGTCGTCGTTGTTGCTATCCTTGTCGTGGTGTCACTGTTGGTGATGTTGTTTCTGGAATGAAACGAGAAAAATAATTTCAGGGTTATTTTAACAAGGAATCAGACACGGTATTTAAAGGACTTGTGTTTAGCTAGTCCACATCTTGACACTCTAATCAACTTACCCCCACCTCCACTCCTCCCACTCCCCCTTGTCTTACCCCCCTCCCCCCCCCCCCCCCCCCGCCCAAACACACACACACATACACACACGCACCATCATGAGTCACCTGGTTGTTAATGGCATGAACTCACGCGCACAGGAAGAAACAAACGGCGAGTTCTGTGATGGGATATTTCCACCCAATTTATAAAAAAAAAAAAAAAATTGGATGATCTACTGAAGTTCGTAACCGCGGATTTGTAGCTGGATGTTTAGTTTGTCACAGGGTGCGAGTGTGGGTGCGGGAGGGGGGGACGGATGGGATGGGTTGGGGGGGGGGGGAAGGGGGGAGGCCAGAGGGAAAAGAGGAGGCGATGAAGCCGACACGAGTTAGGTGCCCTTGACAACAGCTCCGAGCGTCAGTTTCTGCTCGGAGCCGTTATCAGGGGCACATAACTCGTGTAAGTTTCATCGCCCCCTATTGTTTTGGCGGTTACATTACAATATATTTATGGAATTCATGAAGATTTTCAATTAGGTTTAATTCAACTATCGTTCTTGTTCAGCTGACAAAAATGGTTGTAGTTGTCTTCACGCTAGCTTTATGTAAAAACTCGTTATTTCAACTGGAAGTGGCCCTTTTTGTGCTCTTCCTTTTCCATTTTGTTTTTTTAAATTTTCCATTTGAACAAGCAGCCCAATGAACTAGTTGCCGCGCTAAGATAGTCCGATTCAGTCTTTTTTTTTTTTTCCTCTCTCATTTAGCCGTTGCAGACAATTCCTCTGATCTGCTAGATCACACCTAACCTGGAGTCCACTTCTAGTGTTTTAAGTCCACTCATACGTCACTTCGTCGGTTGTTTACGTGTATTGACAGTTCTCTGGCAATTAACCAGCTTGTCAAGATCATTCATAGATTCATCGCTTGAAATTATGAACGTCGCTCTCTTCAGGTGCGATCTATGGATTTAGTCATGCTGATCGTGCAATAACGCGAAAGGAAAGTTTGTTGTTGTACGGAGTATTGTGTGCAGGTCTGTAAGTTTGGACCTCACGGCCTGAAGCCGTGAGGTCCAAAATCACAGACCAGCACACTTATAGTCGTATAAAGAACGAGACCTGCGTTTAAATTATCTCCTTGACAGCGTATATACGCGTCTTTTCCTCCGAGCGGTATCATTCGAAGTGTCCGGCATCGATAGCTGCTAAAGTGTCGTATAGCGCTGCCGGTGTCAGCGCTATTCTACTCTTCTGCAGTTATTGATGCGTGGCGCTTTGAGTGAACTAAAAAAACTTATTCCTGCGTCACCACACATCTTCAAGAGGCTTGGAATATATCCGCATGTGCAAAAATCAGGTTGCCTGGGCTTTCGAAGATTCGTCTTTTGTTGGGTGCAGTTTCATTGTGATCCTCATGCGCCCAGACCATATATCCAATGCGCAAAAGGCCATCGGGCCTCTGTCGTTGGCCTTTTACGCATTGGGTAATAGAATATAACATTTATTTCGCAGTGAGAACGCATACTTCCTAGTAAACATATTATGATTTGTTTACAAGATGAATTTGACATTTAAATTAGATTAAAGATGTGTTGAGTGTGCTTTTAACGATGTATTTTTGTCACGAAACAAGCAAAAGTTGAGATCGTTACGTTTCAAACAGCTGGACAATTTTTTGAAATAATGAATAAACGACAGAACGGATACTTGACAGAAAGTATCTGCTGAAAACCCCATATTCCAAATGACACGAAATGAAACGAAAGAAAACAAATCTATTGGCAACACACGCGCACACCGCACACACTGCATAATTAGTTGTTTAACCGGTGAACAGGTTTTCGACCTCAACCGCCGATTCGTACAAGCAAAAGTAATATTAACCCCTAATCATAAGCCTTTCGCTAGCGAGAAAAAATGTGAACCCCATCCAACTGCAAGCGTCATAGATCCTCATGAGCCCCCGCATTTGCGGGGGCTCGTGACGATCTATGACCCTTGCTGACAGTTTGTAACCATGTTCCTGGGACGGTTAGTAATGGCTCTTTGGATTTGAATTAACGAAGATTTCAGAAACACAAATGCCTGTCACTGCCAGTGAAGGAGCTGAAGAGTATAGGTACGTGGTTATGAGTAATTCATATGTTAACCCATTTATTTCTGACACATACCACAGGAAACAAAACGATCATAATAGTTCGAGGGTGGTGCTAGAATAGAACAAGCGACAACAAGAAGCTAATGTCCAAAACGATTTAGAGTAATTTTATTCATGCAACTGATCAGCTATTATATAAAGGTCATACTCATGTGCGCAGTTGAAAAATGTCATTCTATCCATAATAACATACATAGGACTGTAAAAAAAATCAACGTTTTATTAACTGTTTCACATTAGCAGGAGTCAAACATTTCCCACGATTATTAATTCGTTGCAATACTAATCAATGTGAGCAGTTGAAAAATGTCACCCTGTCTGACTCGACGATTGTTCATTCGTTGGAATACGCAGGAGACAATTATCAGCATTTTTTTCGTGCATTTAATCCATTACTGTCACAGCAAATTTGCATAATTAATGTGATCTATTCGGAAAATTATTCATTACTTTGTAAATACACGCACGATTCCTCTTTGATGCGGTACCGTTATATGCATGACATTTTCATTCTGATGTGTGCTTGTCTGCGATTTTCGACCTTGCGGTCTAGAGCCGTAAGGTTCAAAATCACAGACGAGAACGCATTCCATTGGCAGCAGTTACCTTTTTTTTTAATTGTCTCGGTCGTGGTACCCTAGACACGCAGGCTCTGAAGCTTGACGCGATATTCGCAGGTTGGAGATGGTAATTGTGTTACCGGACTCCTCAGCGAAAGCAGCCATCTGTAAGAGGCACATATCTAAACGAGCCCCCGCGACTTGCGGGGGCTACTTAAGATCTATGCCTCTTGCTGGTCCCATTTTCCTTGTTTTCTGTGTTATATCTTGGACGGAAGACGTCATCGGAGTGAATCCATCAATCTGTATGATCATCAGAGTACACTATAACAGCGAACGCAGCCCACCAACAAGAGATATAGATCCTCATGAGCCCCCGCAAGATGCGGGGGCTCATGAGGATGTCTGTTTCTTGCTGGTCAAATCTATATTTTCTTTTTTGTTGTATCCTGGGCAGAGGAGTTCAGTCAGTTTACATCAAGTCTGATCATCAGTAATGTATATGATCGTGATGCGCTATTCCTTCGTAATCGACGGTGACATTTGGTGAACAGACGCCTGAACAAGCACGAGCATAAATGAGCTTAAGAGATAGGCATCTCTGCTGCATCGGTTATGACCTGTGAGAGTGCCACATCCTCCTCTGCCCCCCCCCCTCCTCTCATCGCCTCCCCACTCCCTCCCCTCCACCTTACCACTGACATTCACAAATTCCACCTTGCCACTGACCTGCCCCCCAACCTATCATCCCTCCTGCCCTCACATGGAGTCTCATTGGCTACAGCAGTCTGCTCCACAACCTTGGCGGGCTCACGATAGTCCGATGCGTCTCGAATATAATTGGGTGGTGGTGGTCTGCGGGAGGGGGGGGGGGGCGGGGGGGGGGGGCGAGGGGACAGAGAGAGAGAGAGAGAGAGAGAGAGAGAGAGAGAGAGAGAGAGAGAGAGAGACGTGAGGGGGGTGAGGGGGGGGGGACGGAGGGGGATGTCACGAACGCGGTACTGTTTCCTGGAAGCATTGTAAATGCACTCCATATGACCCTAAGACAGACTTATGTCCAGATGAAATCCGGACACGTTCAGACTGTAATTCTTCTTTTGTTTTAACTCATTTGAGACGTGCCGCCTCCGGATACGCTGCTTAAGCCGCGTATCCGGAGGCGGCACGTCTTTAATGAGTTAATGGACGGCGTTCTTTTCATATTTTTTATTGCTGCAAAAAGGCACACGATCAATAGCGTCGCATGACAATGTGCTTGTTCTTTTGACATCACATTAACACATTCAGCCCCAGTGCACTACAACAGGAGTAGGATCAACTATGGCAATTCAAGGGTAGGGTCAGATTAGCTTGGCGCCATCAGGCGCCAAGCTAATCTGTCACTTTCCTTGAATTACCATAGTCGACCCATCTCATGCAATGTGTACACAGTCGTCAGGTGACACCTCGAAAACTTGCGAAATGCGGCCTTGGGGTTAAATGGGTTAATGGTAGCAAAGAAGGCGTAAAGCAAAATAAAACACTCAATGTCCCTTTCGTCCCCCCACCCGGGTCTGCCCTGGGGGACTTGGGTGGGGTTAACTACTTTATAGTTCCGAGGGTCACCCTGGTCAGCCCCACAGGGTGAGGTTTTTTCCCCTCTATTCTGGGGCATGTGTTTCTGTCTACCCTTGGTCCATTCACCTGTATTTGCCTTTTTTCAACTCTCCCTACTGTCTGCGCTGCCTGTAGTTCTTGATATTGGATGTGTGTTGCTAAATGGTCTTAGCTTTATTTAGGCCCCATGGCGTAGGTTTATTTAACGTATTGGACCGGCTGGCGACATACATTCAATATTCTGTTTATTTTTTTTTCACAAGCAGTGCAGGCACGTCCTGAGAAAGTCTTGTTGCTGTCGGGACGTTAAGCAATGTACAATCAATCAATCAACCTTTCGTCACCTTATGTTACTGCTTCTCTCTAACTTTCACTGAATTGACATCGGCCTTTCTCTGAATCCGTCACAGGACGATGAAATCTGCAAGAGGTGGGTCGCTTGATACTACCTCTTAGCCTCTGAAAGAGGCTGAGAACCGCTGTCAGGTGACCTAACTCCTGTAGGTTACCTTGCCTTGTGAATGCGTCACCTCGTTCCCTCCAGCGAAAAGAGACTGCGTTCGTTTCAGGTTTTTTTTTTCTTTCCAATTGGCAATAAGGTGACAACAGTCCCTTGTCGCACTGAGGGTCCTTACATCCCCAATACGGAATGGCCATTACAGAAGAAATTTACAGAACATGTCCCTTACGTCTGCAAGAGGCATAGATCCTCATGAGCCCGCGCAGCCTGCGCGGGCTCATGAGAATCTATGCCTCTTGCTGTCCGTCATTTTTATGTCCACACTCCTCAGACGGTGAAGTAACATCGGGCATGCTCTGTTTTAGATGGTTCAGGGGGATTCCAAAGTTGATGGGAAAAGTAAATCCTTCAGGGGTACGTTTCACGGTCTTTGTATTCAAATCTGAAGGACGTCTAAGGTACAGGTTTTCATGCAAGCGGTGCTTTTGTTGACCAAATCCACTTATGAAAAATATTTTGTTGCTAATTTAATAGGCAATGATTTTACGCAATTTGGAATCAGCGTTGTCTCGTGAACTAGTGTCAGTTAAATAAAACGTGGTCGCAGGCAGTCAAAATGGCCGTTATCAAGAACTCAACAGAGAATATGTACTGCCAAATTTTAATGGCACTGTGTTGGGAAAGTATCAAGCTCAGTCTTTTTTTTTCTAATAATAATATTAAAGATATTTTTAATAAAGCTGTCCCTGCTGACACTCTACAATATTTAGTAAGTCTTTCTTCATATGTTTTACTTGTTCAGTTTTTGTCAAGAAAACACAACAAAAGATGTGTGACCGTGAGAAGGCAAAAGACCGTAAGTCCCTTTGTGTCAAATGCGAGATTCCATTGTAATACATTGAAAATCTCGCTATAACTAAAATGGACTTACTGACACCGTTCACAGTGCAGCTGTCTCGACCGAGGGTGCTCAGGACCATCCTCATATTAGGAACAAAGCAAGAACTGTGTCCTTGAGCAAGTATGGTCCATTAGTCATTACCGGCAACACTGAACATTGACTAGCTATACCTTGAAATCCGCTCCGGATCTTTCTGTCTTGGAGGTCGGCAGTTGGGAAAATGTGCTGGAAACGATCTCAAAATGTCAATGAGCTCCGGAGCAGAATATTGGGATTGACAATTTCAGAAGCACTGGCGTATTCAAATTAGATCGATTATCCTAAACCGGGACGAGCTATAGGCGTAGGTTCTTCTGCAAGAATCAAGAACATAAGTCTCTTGCTGGAAGACATCAGCACTTCTTGCAACCTCGGGTTACGGACTACATGGTGTTCCGGGTTTGAGATGCGTGTGATTGAAATGGAAGGAACGGAAGCAGATGGTAGTTAATGTACAGCTACAATCTACGAGGGAAAGGGCCATATTAAGCCCGTACGGCCCGTGGACTTTCATGAGTATTGGTGTTTCTGTTTGCGTTCCTGGGCTAACTCCCAGTATCAACCAGCAGGGGGAGAAGATTGCTCGTGTGGCTGCTTTTACTTACCCCGCCAAGTAGACGGCAAGAATTCAGGAAACGGTCATGAGTTACGAGGTCTGTCTCTTGCTTGCAGGGATCAGAGTAATTGATGTCTGCCTTCCTCGAGTTGATGATGTGATGAAGGGTTTCAGTGAGCTGAGCTGGAGTAGTACTGTGCGCACAATAGGACAATGAAATTGGAGGTTTAGCCCCGTGACTGTCAGCCCTGACGGATCACGTTTAACTCATTCAGCCCGACGGCCGTATTGCCCAATTTTGGTGGCGTCATCTAATGACTATGCACCAGTTGCAGGAAATGGATCGACCATGATAATTCAAGGGCAGTGCCAGATACGCGTGGGGCCGACAGGCGCCAAGCTAATCTGGCAAAACCCTTGAATTATCACGTTTGACCCATCTCCTGCTGCAGTGCGTCAGGGCTGAATGGGTTAAAACAAGCCCTCAAAAGCAGAGTGCGACTTTGCCGGAGTCGGGACGACTGTGCTAGCACAAAGTGTAGTGCCTGATTAGCTCGTCGAATTACCAGCAGCCATGTGCTGGCCGTTCCGACACACAAACTTATCCTTGAACAATTCTAAGAAATTCCCATTTTACACGCTTCGCAATCACTTTTTTGTGTCTGGATTTTTTAAAATTCTGCACTTAGACAGCTCGGCCTTTAAGCTGGAAGTTTGAGACCAATTAGCAAAAAGGCCCGTAGACCGTTTGGACACTGGAAGATTTTTTTCCAGTGGGAGCTAGCCATTCCAAATAAAGAACGTCATGTGACTGGATCAACGCATACCACGTCGACCTGACGACATTTTGCTCACCGGGAACGCTGATGCTGGATTGTCGAAAACGCAGACCCAAACGCAGAACGTCATGTGACTGGACCAACGTATACCACGTTGATCTGACGACATTTTGCTCACCGGGAACGCTGATGCTGGATTGTCGTAAACGCAGACCCAAACGCAGAACGTCATGTGACTGGACCAACGTATACCACGTTGATCTGACGACATTTTGCTCACCGGGAACGCTGATGCTGGATTGTCGTAAACGCAGACCCAAACGCAGAACGTCATGTGACTGGACCAACGTATACCACGTTGATCTGACGACATTTTGCTCACCAGGAACGCTGATGCTGGATTGTCGTAAACGCAGACCCAAACTCAAGAGCAAAAGCCAGCTGAGGCGGACTAAGGGCCTGGAACTTTCTTGCTTAACGCCAGGAAAATCGATTGATTAGAAGTTGATCGTTATTCCGCTTCTGAGTCAAATGCCGCTGGACTAGCAAGGGATAGGACGATTTGTACGAAGAGATGGGAAGGGCCAAAGGTTTCTCGGGGCCGCACCTCTGAAGCCACGGGTCTTGGCACTGATGTGAAAAGAAAATGGCCGCAGGTTGCCCCCAAACCGACCTCCGACCTAATTTCATTGCTACATCTCTTCTCATTTCGTGCCGAATTTATTAGTGGCATGCATGTGGGTTTAGATGAACATTTCAATTTGAGAACGTTAAAGGGTTAAATTTTTGCGGCAAGAGGTATAGATTTGCATGAGCGCCTGCGGCTGCAGGCGCTCATGTGAATCTCTACCTCTTGCAGACTGAGGGAGACGTATGAGTGGCTGTTTCGCTTAGTGGCGCGGTTATTACTGATGTCTATGTGTGTTTTTTTTTGTTGCGGCGGGATTGTAATCAAACTAAGTGGGACTAGCTGATCCACTGCCGATTTTAAGGTCGTGTCACTGAGTACCTCGCTTTTTTTATGCGAATGTACTGCGACTGAATCAGTCAAGTGCAAGAGGCATAGATCCTCATAGCGGGGGCTCATGGGGATCTATGCCTCTTGCTGAAGATCGTGTGTGTGTATTTATATTTATAGTTGAAACATCTCCTTTATAAACTAATTGGTGCGTCTTATAATATTATGCTGCGCTAAAGGTTACTTTAACGTTTGTTTAATTATGAAGTGTTAATGTCTTAAATGACAGACTTTTCTGCTTTTCTTCGTTTTCTTTAGATCTTGTTATTCAGACCAAGCCGACCTCTTTTAGGTCTGTGTCCATGCATTAGAAACTTGATTAAATGGACTTCGTCCCTTGCGATCGAGCGATTACATTAAACTTAGGATTTTTTCCCCGACAAAAACTAGCTCATTTTATCAATTATTTAGAAACAGATTATTCGATTCTGTGCATATCTTCCAATGTTAACATCCCATTTAACCGTCTTAAATTTCTTGCGTCTAAAATAAGTCATTCGGTTGAAAGAGTTTCTTTGTTTAACATGTTAGTGCCAAGTTTCATGGGCGATCAGACATGATGCAAAAATTGTATTTCTTTAGCTTTCAGGTTCTATCCTCGGTTGATGATTGGAATGAAATAGCATTGAACATAAGCGCTTTAAGGAACGTATTCTTGATTCATCGTATTACGTTGAAACTCCGCATGTCGGTAACGTGGTTGGATGAAGCGTCTCTTCTACTTATTCGTTTCGTGCCAAACACTAACCTCTTGCTGATAAAAATTTAACACCACCCAAATGCAAAAGGTACAGATCCTCATAAACCCCCGCTTAAGCGGGGGCTTATGAGGATCTATGCCTCTTGCTGATGTTCTTTCTATCTACAGATCTGGCTTTTGGTCGTCATATCGAACAAAGATTTCATAGTCAAAATATGCGTACAGTGGCAGGGAAGGGGTTATAACTTTAACCCATTCAGCCCTGACGCATTACAGCAGGAGATGGGTGGACCATGACAATTCAAGGGTAGTGCCAGATTAGCTTGGCGCCTGTCGGCGCCAAGCTAATCTGGCACTACCCTCGAATTATCATGGTCGATCCATCGCCTGCAACAGGTGCATAGTCGTTAGATGACGCCTCCAAAAATTTGGGAAATAAGTGCGTCGGGTTGAATGAGTTAGCAATAGCTTATTTCATGCATGATGCAGATTGATCAATACTGAGACATGGCGAATTTCTAAGCATTGGCCCCTTTATTTCCATTGGATGTAGACTGAGTTTTTGAGGAAATAAATTTACATTCAACGTCAAAGATTTCCAGTCGTTAAAGGGGGATGGATACAAAGCGATTTCCGCAAGAGGCATAGATCTTCATGTGCCCCCGCAAATGCGGGGGCTCATGAGGATCTACACCTCTTGCAGTTGGCTGGTGTTCAGTTTTTTCGCGGCAGTGACGGGGTTAAGGTCCAAAATCACAGGTCATCACACTTGAATTCACATTCTAACATTTTTTACTGCATCCCCGGGGACATTTAAAAAATGATGACAGGAGCGCAATTAGACATTTTTTAAGGATGAAAGGATTTGCTATCATTTAATTAAATGCGCTTCAAGTTAATAAAGTGTGGTGAACTGGACTGAACTGAACTAAACAAAAACCTCAACTCAACTCAACTCAACTCAAACTAAACTAAACTAAACTAAACTAAACTAAACTAAACTAAACTAAACTAAACTAAACTAAACTAAACAAGAACTAAAGTCAACTGAACTAAACTAAACAAGATCGAAAGTAAACTAAACACAACTCAACACAAATGAACTCAACTCATCTCAAGGACAATTGAACCTATTATCTTTCTATTTTTGTAGGATCGCATGACGACCTCGCGAGCCTAAAGTGAGCTCTAACATTTACTCTGGTTTTTAAGTCTTGTCTATTTATAGAAGGGACTTTTTAGGACTGGTTACGGTGGGGCGAATTTAATAACATGTCCATGATGTCAAATACGGACAGGCTAAACCTCTAACAATTGAAGTAACAAGATAAAAATGACGTCATGTCTAGTCACGCTAACCTCGCTGCTGAATACGGCGAAGCGCCGTATGTGCGTATGTATGAATGTGCGTATGTATGTAAACAAGAGAATCTCCCATATTTCTGTACACACAAGCTTGACACTTTGCGAAATACATTCTGAAGTGGGTGGCCAAGAGATCCTCCGAGCATATTGTAATTGTTTGTCACACTGAAGACATAACAATCGTTTATAGGAAGTCGGTTGACTCAGATTAGAGTTTGTAATTTTTGTCATATTTACTTGAACTTTTGCATATGGCTAGTTTGGTGAAAGACATTGGATGAGTTCGTTAGCCAGCTTTGTGTCCTTTCAACTTCTTTAGTAAAAATTAATTCTTTTTGAGAAAAGAATTAAAACACACACAAAAAACTTTACTTCTAGAGGAAGTCAGACAGTGGCGGTGACGTAAAAGAGGCAACTCCATCACACATCAGACACTGACGTAAATATGACGTCATTCTCTCTCGCGCGCTCGACTCTCTCTCTCTCTCTCTCTCTCTCTCTCTCTCTCTCTCTCACACACACACACACACACACACACACACACACACACACACACACACACACACACACACACACACACACACACACACACACAAACATGCGCGCATCTTCAGGAGAAATAGATCCTGATGCACCCTCAAAGCGCATGAGGATCTATGCCTCGTGGAGATGTTACGAGCGCGCGCGCGCACGCACGCACTAACACAAACACACACATCGACGCGCTTTCAGAAGAGCATGCAGGTGACCCGTGTACTTAGTATATCATGAAGCTAGGTATAGTAGCTAGGTAGCTGCTTTCACACAAATTATAGCAAGACTGAAATTGTACCGTGAAGTTCTAGTTTTGTCACCATTTTCTCAAACCTATGAAGCGAAAGTGAAACTCATATCACGTAAAATGTAAAATTACGTAAAAACTAAAACTTACGTCATGACAAATGACGTTTGACAAAACAATGACGCGTATGTCATGTGCCCCTTATAGAACTCACTGACGCATTGACAGATCTGCGAGACTTTTTCAATAGGAGATAATTCAACATCAGAATCAGGTCAAAGACAAAAGGTATAGACATTGATAGCGAGGACAGCTCTCATATAGAAGGGACTTTGTGGGTTATGGTTCATCCCATGTTGTTGTTTTTTTCCCCATCGCCTCCCATCCGCTCGGTGGCAGCGCATCGCGGGAGACAACCAGTGTGCCGTAACATTATGACGCTTGACGGTTTGATCACTAGCGTGTTTCACAAAAACCGTATGCTGGTATGTGATTTTGGACTTACGGCTGAAAGCCGTAAGGTCCAAAATGGCAGGCCAACAATATCGTTTAATTTTTAGGTTAGGTCAGACAAAATAATATTCCTTTTTGCTTTTTTTCCGCGACATTCGATAAATGCATCGATTACTCAAGATGCTGATCTGCCGACATGGACATTTGAACCTTAGTATAATAGAACCTGAGTGAAGATATTCTGACGTCCATAGTCCCAGTGCATGCCTGCATGATCTTCACCCTTCCTCGGTTTCCGTTTTGTTACAACACCATTTTTACTACAAATTGTTTTTCCATTGATCTGGGGAGGTCTGTATCGCGGGACTCTTTGGCTGACAAGTGAATATCCCGAGGGGCGAGATCAAAATAAACTTCAGATCCAGAGGTACACAAAACGTAGGCGTTCCTTCCAGAAAGAGAGATTGGAAGATCGGCCTGCATGCATCCCCAAGTGTCGCCTCATGTCTCCCCCAGTAGCGAAACGTCTTCGGGCCCACTGCGGTCGCAGTGGATCTGTGCACAGCCGTTCGCACACCCACTTCCGCCGACGAAGGCCTGAGGACCTTATCTTACTGTGTCCCTTTCGCTGCACATAATTTCAAATTTTCTTTTTGCAGGCACAATGAATTTTTTTCACTTCAAATCAGTAACCGTTTTGTGTTAGCCTTTCAAAGAGTTTTTGTGTTTGGATTACATTCCACTCTTAGCGCTTGCTTCTTTTTCTTTTCTTCTCCGTCTTTTTGTATCTCTTGTCGTCTTGATGTGGTGTCAGCGTTGACATGTTAGCTTTACTCTGATCCCTTTCCGGAAGTTCGCGAAAGAAGCTTCCTGTGCGCTGTTCGATGCGCAAACGACGCCTTAATTCATCCACGCATGCACAGTTTTAATCTGAAGATCTGTGCACTGTGATCCGTCAAAAGCAAAGTAAACGTAGTTAAAATGCAAATTCGTTTCCATGTACAAGAGACATAGATCCTAATGTGCCCCAACAGGCTACAGTGTTACACGAAAATACGTGCTTTTTCAAGGAATGGTTTGGTAGTGTTTACTTCCGCGATACTAATACCTTTTAGTGTCATCATATTTCATCCGACGACAGATCCACCAGAAAACACAGTACACTATCGAAGACTGAACGCCTTATGAC
This sequence comes from Semisulcospira habei, assembly GCA_036245525.1. Taxonomy (NCBI): domain Eukaryota; kingdom Metazoa; phylum Mollusca; class Gastropoda; family Semisulcospiridae; genus Semisulcospira; species Semisulcospira habei. The sequence continues at coordinate 54,549,881 of BTPG01000008.1, forward strand.
ACTTAATCTCCTCCTGAGGAACATAGAAAGGGCCAGCAAGAGGTAGGCCTATATAGCGTATAATCCTGAGCTCCCATAGCTTGTATGGGTGCTTGGTGATCTGTTACTTTTGCACAGTTTGCAATGTGGGCTGTGAATACAGTCTGTTTTGTACTTTCTGCCCCCTCTGCTATTCGCGCCACACTGTTAATGCATGGGTCCAGCGAGCAAAAAGTCATTGGGCCGATGACGGGCGTAGCTGGCCCGCACGCTGGCCAGCTACGGCCTACATCGGCCCAAGGACCTTTCGCTCACTAATTTTTGCGAGTTCCGTTGTTTGGGAACGTATGTGTGCGTTACGAAAATAGTTTCTCAAAAGGGATACGTGGTATTTTTTTAAGCATGCTCTCGACTGGGTCGAAAAACGAAAGCGGAACTTTTCAATAGATGCTTTTGCACATAGAAGCGCACATCAAGCTGTCGATGAAGCCTTTCTTTTCTTGTGGAAAACGTTTATGTTTGTAGGTCTGTAGATAGTCTGAGTGAATTGTAACCCATTGTTACACTGTAGAACCGTTGTCTAAAGTGTACGGGAGTCAATAACTTCCCTTGAGCGCTATAGTGGTTGCAGATTTGTGGTTGTTGAAATCTTTCTAATTGAACAGACTCCCAGCCGTCCAAGAAACATGGGCACAAAGTGAAGTCAGTAAGAGGTATAGATCCTCATGAGCCCTGGCAGATGAGGGGGCTCATGATTATCTACACTTCTTGCAGTTGGGTGGTGTTCCGCTTTTTTTTTTTTTTTTTTTTTTTGCAGTCAAGGGGTTCATCAATCTGCCACGGTTTTTGAGCATACTCAGCAGTAAAAATGTTGCATAATTTGTTGTTGGTGTTTTTGTCGGTTGTTTCATCTCTTAGTTCGATCCCAAAATTGTGCACTGGTCTGTGATTTTCATAGGGCCGTAAGGTTCAACGTACACGAGAAACAAAATAATAATAATATATAGTATTTATATGACGCATTTCTCATATTTATAATATAACTCAATGCGCAGGACATAGCCGCGAACTGAACCCAACAAGCACGCTCACGTGAATCACGCGCATTCCCTCACACACTGTACATAAACACAGAACAATCACGTGGTGCTAAGGGCAAGCTCAAGCGAGCTACTGAATTTGTTTGGAAATTTAAATCATTTTTTTTATTTTTGAAATTTGATTAAGTGGACTGAAATTAATACTAAATTCGTGGGGGAGGAAAAAGCCGGAGTACCCGGAGAAAGAACCCCCGACGGTCCGCCCGAATTAATGGTGACACTTATTAGAGGAGAAAAGTCCGACGCCGGAACTGAGTATCGAACCTCGCACATCTAGCATTGGTGGCAGGCACTTTTACCGCTGCGCCACGGACCGCCCCATGTAAGGGTAAAGATAAAGAAATTCACAAGAAAAAAGAAGCAGTACAACACAATTTATTGAACTTTCGGGTTAAAAAAAAAAAAATTCTTTTTTTTTTCTCTTGGGGGGGGGGGGGGAGGAGGGGGACACAGACAGAAATGGACTGAATGTACTACTACCTGTCTGTTTCAGTGAGACACACAATATACATTAGACGAGATATATATGTATTGGCTGATGAACAAATAAACTGAAGAGCAAAAGGAATGCGACATTTTTGGGATCTTCGGAAACACTAACGTGTTTCCGATGATTCCAAAAATGTCGCATTTCCTTTGCTCATCAGTGTAGGTCAGACCTATACTTCGGTTTATCACGTCGTTTCATAGCATGACCCACGAGATACCATGACTGTATTCAGTGACAATTTTATTATCTAGGACATATGTAATGCAGTACAAGTTTCGTTGAATCGGTGGACCTCGAGGTATCATTTCTATTGTGTGTGCCGGTATGTGATTTACTGCTTTACGACCCCAAGCTGGCAGGTCCCAAATCACAACATGGCACATTTTTCTCTTTGAGATATATATCCTACTGCGCAGTTCCTTCGGGAAGATACGAACACCCTTCCGGCGTCACAGACTTTGCCGAGTGCTTTCTCAAACCTTAGTGAATGTGAGTGCCAGCAAATATCGGGCTGCAGGTCTCGGCTTGCCTCTGATCGTCTGTCGCGCTGTGGGACAGAGCGCCAAACCACGCAACGAACATGTTCCAGACGCGTTGGGTCCTTCATGAATTAACTTCTTTGTGATTGCAGCCGCCGGTAATGTGTACAGGCTTCATCCACAAGAGGGTTAAAATTTCGGAGACTGAGGGTTCTTGTTTAATGACAACACAGTTTTAGCACGTCAAATGTATGGATCGTGATATTTCCAAGGCAGTAACTGATAAGTATAGCGCCTTTCCACGCACGAAGCTAATGCTTTCGTTGAGGCATTAACCCTTTCTCTGCCGAAAAAAGTGAACACGATCCAACTGCAAGAGACATAGATATTCATGAGTCCCGCGTCTGCGGTGGCTCACGAGGATCAGTGTCTCTTGCTGAGACCAGTTTGTACCCATGTGTTTGGATGGTTTTGGCTTTCGGTCCTTGACTGAACAAAGATTTAAGAAATAAAAATATGCGTACAGTGGCAGGGAAGGTATATGCCAAGTACAATCAATCGAATGTCTGCTTCACCCGTCCATTTCTTTATGTAGATTTCAAGGGATGAAGTAGTTACCATTTGTTTGTGCTATATATATTTTGTACAACTGAGCCAGAACACGTTGAGATCCAAAGCAAAACTTGCATGGAACGGCGTGCACATATTATAGTGACTGGGGCCAAGCGTTCACCGATCCGTCCCTAGACGAGAGCGGGCGTCGAGAGCTGGTGCATATTCATGAGTACTTCGTCGTCTGCATGTATGTCCAGTTACTCTTCCAGCACCAGCTGAGGAGATGGATCGACCTTGACAGCTCAAGGGTAATGCCTGATTAGCTAGGAGCCGGCAGGCGCCACGCTAATCAGGCAATACCTTTGAGCTGTCACGGTCGATAAAGGTCAAGGAGAGGGATGTCAAGCTTTCAATACTGAAGAGGATCAGACATCAGCGATTTGGCTTTGGATATTCAGGGACTCACTACACTTGGAGAAGGATTTCGGTCGCCATCAACACATGTTGAGAAGGCTTTTCAGGTTGTGGGTGTATAATCACAGAGCATAAAGAGGTCACCCGTTTCTGTCATCCCTCGAAGTTATGTATGCAAGACTCTACCGCAGACCGTTTAACGCCCGTTAATGTCCCCTACATTTGGCGAAGACCTGTGTAAATCTGCTTCAGTCACTGGCCACAGAATGTCCCTCCGCTAATCCGTCTGGAATGTGTTAACTAGGCTGTCCGTGAGTTAATGCGACGACTGGCTCTATGCATTGAAATCGATACGGTTTGTCAGTACCATCAAGCTAGTCGCTCGGTGACTTCAGACATAATTTGTATGTCATACCTATTTGATAGCAAAACTTGTACTGTAGTGAGTCTTTTGATTTTAGTCTGTTAAGGTCGACGACTTCCCGACCCCTATTCCCCACACCCACCCACCCATCACCCACACACACACAAAACAAAGATTGTTTAAAATTGTATTTAGCCCTTATCGCTTGCACGCATGCTAGCGTCTATTTGTTCTGCAAACATAACACACTTTATGCTAGTATTGTCCACTTTTTTTGTTCTGCTGTCTATAAAAGGGTGATGATAATGCTAGTGATCTTTCATCGCGTGTAAAAATGCAATCTGTTTACTCATTGTGCCCGAGGTACGAAATACCCAAATTTTGGAGTTTTCTTCTGAGGACTGCATTACGATTCAGGAGTCAGATCGAACATGATAGTTCAAGGGTGGTGGCAGAATAGCTTGGCGCCTATAGGAGCCAAGCTATTTTGCCACCACTCTTGAACTATCATGGTGGAGCCATATCTTGCTATAGTGTGTCGCAGGCAAAATGAGTTAAACTGACTTTCACTTTCTTCACACACTTAAGCCTTTCACTCATATAAAAATGCTTCTCTTACAAATTAATTTACGAAAGTGAAATCAGCCAGAGTTTGTTCTGTCACCCTGTAATGTGATCTTACGCTCGGCACTAGACCCACACCACAATTTTACGAAATTAAATGATATTCGTTGACACATTCGAGACGTGCTGCATTCGGATACGCGGCTTTTTGCCGCGTATCCGAATGCGTCACGTCTCGAATGAGTTAATATAAAATTTGATGCTTTTCTCTTGGGGGGGGGGGGGGGGCAAGAAAGTACAATGCTGGACTGGGGTTGACATTGCGTGAAGACGATTGATTATGAGAACAGCGAAAACGAATTTTTGATCGGCCATTATATTATCTCGTTGACTACCGAGAAAAACGAAACACGATCCAACTGCAAGAGATATGGATCCTCGTGAGCCCCGGCAATCGCGTGGGTTTATGAGGACCCACGTCTCTTGCTAAGACCAATGAATCTGCGTCGACTTGTTATGACTTTGGTCGTTGAATGTACAAAGATTTCAGAAACTGATACAATATACGTTCAGAGGCAGGGAAACTTTAAGCCGCACAACGTGTTTTTTTAAAAAAAATGTTAGTATAAGACGAGAGCACGCACCAACCAACTAGAGTCTGCAACCTTAAATTTGTATGAACCTTCTGTCTCCTGTTCTTAGTCAATTAAATATTTGTTGTAAAAAATGTAAATAATAGCACAGAAACAACAACAACAGCTACAACAACAACAACAAAAACAGCAACAACAAAAACAACAACATCATATTTGCTATTCTCGGCATACAGTCTCAAGAAAACACTTTGCCTCCTAGAGGCAAAGGAAAATCTCATCAAAGATGGACTGTCTTTTTATATCTATCCTCGCCCCGAAATTATTGATAGCAGCAGACGGAGAGGGAACATTTTTTATATCTACCGGTATCCTCGCTGGAAAAGATAGAAAGGAAACCTCAGCAGACGCAGAGAAAGATTTTTATTTCTAGCCTCTGCGGGCTTTTAACCCTGGTCAATTTGGCATCGTCCGGATGCAAATCTATGGGGAACGTTGGAAATTGGTCCAAACTTGGTTGTCTGGGCCGAAATCATGGCGCGCGCCATTTCGTGTTCAGGAAAATGCGCTCAATAAAGTCAACAAGAGACTTAGATCCCCATGAGTCCCCGCAATTGCGGGGACTCGTGAGGATCTATGTCTCTTGCCGTAGGGGTCTTTTGTTGAAAGAATGAAATCTGACTGTCATTCTCTGTCTAAGGAAAGTAAGATGTAAATGCAACGTTTTTGTCAGCTAGCACTGTATACATTTCCATGAGCCTTAGAAATCCTTTCGGGCTCATGTGGATCTGTACAGATTTCACTTTTTACAAAATTGGTTGTCTGGTCCAAGCAGTGTAGTTCGCGTTGTACGGTCACATTTTAAAATCTACACCATCTCCTTCAGACGAGAAACACAGATTAACAAAGGGTTTGTCAATGCCAGCAAGACGTACACATCCTGAATAGTCCCTGCAACTAGAAGGCGCTCCCGAGGATCTGTGTCTTGACGATTTATGCTATTTGCCTTTGTACTGCCCCGTCATCAAACAGTGAAGACGGCCAAAACACTTTGATGTAAGGTAAATACGTGTTCTCTCCTTGTTATTTTGTCTACCAGGCTGAGTGCAAGTTTCTGTGTCCTCGTATCACGAACTTCGTCTTCTGAGCAGCAATATATAATTATTCACTGATTTAAAACTGTAATGACGTAAAATACGTAAACATGTTAAATAAATCAAATACAGTAATTGGTTTCTACGGAAAGTTTCCACGAGCTACGGTGCAAGGATTTCCTAGGGATTCTTTGACAACAAGAGACTCAGAAATAAGCAAAGTTAACGCACACACCTGTTGTCTCCTCGATTCGCTACCGCTGATAAGCGGTAGCGAATGGAGGGAGACAACCAGTGTGGTTAACGCACACTCCCGTATCTCTCCTTAGACCTACATGATGGAAAGAGCATCTCCAAAACTGTGTGTGTCATCGCGCCTTCTATGTTATAATTATATTAGAAGTGTGTCAATATAACTTTCCAGGAACTGTCGGATATAAACACTTGCAAGCTTGACAGGGGAAACTTGTTTCACCTTCTTTATTGTTTCTCTGCGTGCGGGACTCTTTATACCTCTTACACAAGCTTTAGATGATCCACGAACGTGAAATTTTCGAGACAGAATTTTTAAGCCTGTAAACGTACTATCCGGCTTTCACGATATGTGCTGGTCTGTGATTTTGGAATTACGGCCTTCGGCCGTAAGTCCAAAATCACTGACCAACACACATGTTTCTCGCAATGTCCACACAGCCTTCCTTCATTTTTCTGAGGACTACACGGTCACAACAAAGGGCAGCAAATCCTTGCAAAGTCCCAAAGCTATATCTTAATAATTTTCTTCGTCAACGAAAATTTGTTAAAAAAAATTAAACCGATCTGCCAGCAAAAGACATAGATTCTCGTAAGCCCCTACTTTTGAGGGGTCTCATGGGAATCTATGCCTTTTGCAGGTAGGAAGGACATCGGTGCAAATTTCTTGCACAGGACTGCACGTGCTACGTAGTAGGGTACAATAAATCAGGCCCGGTTTTAGACGGAAGATCCTGGTGGCCTCCTGAATCTGAGAAGCGCAGAGGCAAATAAGGCTGAAGCATTGCAGTGCAATTCACAGAGCTTTAAACGACGATGCTAGGATATAGAATTTCAATGCAGAGAGGGGAATAGATTCTAAATGTCTTGCAGGCTGCAAGGACTCGTTACCCTCTTCTTGGCAACTAGTGTCCTTGTGTAAGCTTCTTCGAGAAGTGCCTCGTACGCGTACGCCGGAAACCAAGTTTACAGCGTTCCAGGCGTGTCGCATAATGTTAACTCACGCGAAACCTACTGCATCATGTTAACTCACTCGAGATGTACCTCATACTGATTCTCTGAAAGTTGAATTACGATGTTCAAGACTTGCCGCATAAATGTGACACGCTCCAGCAAATTCAGGACAAAATTGCTGGGCCCGATAAGGACTATATCCAGATAATGGCGGTTGAGAGGATTTTTGTCAAAAGTAGATTTTCGAGCTCTGTGGTATTCAGATTATATATAACATACTAAACGCTGCACGCACGAATATGCCTCTAAATAAATCCAAAATGTTATTTAACACATTCTACCCCCAAACCGAAAATCCCCAAATTTTGAATTTGCCCTCTGAAGGACTGTATTACAATTCTAGAGACAGATCGAGCATGATAGTTCAAGGGTGGTGCCAGAATAGCTTGGCTTCTATGAGTGCCAAGCTATTCTGGCACAACCCGTGAACTATCATGCTCGATCCATGTCTTACTGTGGTGTATCGGGGCTTAACGAGTTAATCGCCTCATCTAGCACATTTACTGACATAAAATAAACTTTCAACCCAGTTTTCTGAAAATGGTTATTTGTCACAATCATTATTTTAAATGCTGATTACTCTGGAGTATTTCGGCTTAAAACTGTTTGGCGTATATCAAAAGAAAGCTTATTTTCTCAAGATTCCAAAGATGTATATACTTTGGATACACTTTGGTATCAGTTTCAGCCAAATTAATAAAATTTCAAATACAAAACGATTTCCAAATACCGTGTAGCTCGCTTGACCTTGCCCTTAGCACCACGTGAATGTTCTGTGTTTACGTACAGTGTGTGAGTGAATGCGTGTGATTCACGTGAGCGTGCTTGTTGGGTTCAGTTCGCGGCTACATTCTGCGCATTGAGTTATATTATAAATATGAGAAATGCGCCATATAAATGCTATGCATTATTATTATTATATATAGGTGATACTGAATATGCCCAAAAGTACACTTTGTCCTGGTTTTGTCAGATCTGATCAAAAATGTCAGTTCATTGCCGCAGAAAGATATAATGTGTAGAACTTGTCCATTCTAAGCATTCTTTCTTGTGAATTTATTCAAAAAAGGATACGCACTGAATGGAATAACGTTCTGAGACATGCTGTGTATTTACAGATACATGGCAAATGTACTTCTCCTGTTTAAGCATGTTTCTTTCTTTGACGTGAATTTCTTCAAAGAATACGCGGCGAATTAACTCATTGTACCCCAAGACCGAAATCCCTAAATTTTGCCGTTGTCCTCTGAAGACTGCATTGCAGTGCAGGACACAGATCGACCATGATAGTTCAAGGGTACTGCGCCAAGCTTTTCTGGCATCACCCTTGAGCTATCATGGTCGATTCATATCTTGCTGTAGTGTGTCTGGGGTAGAATGAGTTAAATAACATTCGTAGACGCCTCTGCAGCGTATTTACGGCAAATGGAGTTAGTTTCTGATAAAAGTGCGGAATATCTCGAAATCTAACTGCATTTGCCGCGTATCCGAATGCAGTGCGTCTCAAAAGACTTCATGCATCCACGATATACAGTGAAGTTCGGCTTCTTGCAAATGGGCAAAACTTCTGCAGACCATGATCATCAGTGGACACATCGACGGCAGATGGGTCGGGCATTCGCTCTTAATCTGGCTGGGAGTTGAGCGAGGGGTCCACTGATCCCGTAGGAAATTGGCGGACTTGTTGGTATGAAGGGCCAGCCCTCCACTCTCTTTAGAGCAGATTAAACGGCCTCGCAGAGCCTCGCCGACTGGCTAATTGGAAACTGCCCCTTGTACTTACCGTTTGACTCTTTCAGGAAGAAGAATCGGTTTAGATTAATCTTCGGATGTTCTAAAATAAGTAAATATATAAATAAATAAATATAAAGGGAAGGTAAAAGAGTACTTAGTAACTTAAAATCTCTCGGAGATTGAGCAAAAAGAAAGCTTATGGTAATTGCTGATTAGCCTGATGCCCGGAAGAGCTATATCGATCGACTGAACTCAACCACCATTCGAGATGTGCTGAATTAGGATACGCGGCTTCATGCCTCGTATCCAGATGCAGCACGTCTCGAATGTGTCAAGTTAACAGTTGGGGGGAGGTCAATGGGTGTCTAATCTCTGCGCAGCCATCCGCAGATCTTTGCGGGAGCTCATGAGAAATCTATACCGTGTCTTCATTGTTAGCCACGTTTTACACATTCTCCCCTTCTTATATTATGCGGAAGACATTCACGTGTACCCACATTGTCTACACAGCCTGGCTGGACCTTTAGGCATCCTTTGTACTCTTGATTCCTCCTATTAATTCTTTCAGTCTCGGCAGCCTGGGTACTATATAACCCTTCCTCAATTTACAAAAAGGCATCGGGCCGACATCGGCCCGATGACCTTTTGCGCAATCGGGTCCTTCTTTCCTATTAATTCTCCTATTTCGGGAAGCTGGGCGCAGCTGAGTGTCTAGTTCGTTATCGGATTGATTCCCTGTAGTCGCGTCTAGACACGTTCTCTTATCCCACAGTGAAGACAGCTTATTGCAGGCTGTCAAAAATGCCACACGCACACTCCAGTTTTTTTCCGTTAGTCACATCCACAGACGTTGTCATCAAAACGGTTGACAAAAAGTAGAGGGGATAGGGTGCGACTGAACTGGGATTTGACGTCTTTTTTGCGTAGCGTTTGAGTAGATGATTGGTTATTTAAAGTTCTGTGAGTGAACAGAAAGAAATGTGTATTCATACTTGAGTATTGCCAACCAAAGAAAACAAAGGTGGCTCTTAGACTGTGAACAGATGGCTGAGACAGTCTGAAGACCATTTTCACTGTGATTAGTTCCTTCAATGCCGAGAAAAAGTAAAACATCACTGAACTGTTAGATGCTGGCAGTTTATATGTATGTTCCTTTAGTGGGTGTGGTTAATGTTTCAAAGACATCGTACGTCTGCTGGTAGTGAAGCTCATTCAGCCCTGACGCACTCATTGAGAATATTGATCGACCATGATAATTCAAGGGCAGTGCCAGATTAGCTTGGTGCCTAAAGGCGCCAAGCTAATCTGGCACTACATTTGAATTTTCATGGTCGATCCTTCTCCTGCAACTGGTGCATAGTCGTTAGATGACGCCTCCAATATTTGGGAAATACGACCTTGGGGTTGGATGAGTTAAACACGCTGAGTGGCGGAATCTTCTTCGTTTGTTTGTTTGTTTGTCCGTTTGTTTGTTTGTTTGTTTGTTTGTTTGTTTGTTTTGTTTGTTGTTGTTTTTTTTCCTTCAGTTGACTGTTCAGTATTTTGGTTGTATGTCTGTCTGACTGTCTTTCTTTCTCTCTTTCTTTCTCTTTTTCTTTCAGTCATTTATTTTTTCCTTTAAACCAGGCATTTTATTTGTCATTCAGAGACCCTTATTATCACAGACGAGTAATCAAAAACATAGCAGTTATAGCATACGTTCCAACTCGAAGATCGTTTAAGTAAGAAAGTCGTTTTGTGTGATTAAATGTCCAGTCGCTTGCACCTGACCGGCATATGTGTGTAGTTCTGTGACTTCAGAACTTACGGATGTACGCCGTGAGGTCCAAAATCACAAACCAGCACACGCACATAGCTCCGATTGGAACATTGCTATCATCATTGAACAATTTAACTCATTCAGCCCGACGGGCTTATTTCCCAAATTTTGGAGGCGTCATCTAATGACTATGCACCAGTTGCAGGAGATGGATCAACCATGATAATTTAATGGCAGTGCCAAGCCAATCTGGCACTACCCTTGAATTATCATGGTCGACCCATCTCCTGCTGTAGTGCGTCAGGGCTGAATGGGTTAACAGGTAAACAAGAGACATTTGAATCGGCGGTTTGAGTCTGTTAACCCTCTGCGTGTCGGTAGCGGTTTTCGTCACGATTTTTCTTACAAGAATCATCGCCACAAAAACTGCTACCGACACGCAAAGGGTTAAATATCTCGTGAATCGTGCAAACTGTTCTGGTACTGGTATCTGGTTCACTTTGCAGGTCAGGGAAAGCCGATATGGGAAGATGTGGACTCCAGTTTGTCCATGAAAAATAAAACTACGGTCTATCCCTCATAAGTGCTATTTCCTACCTACTTGGTACGTTCTCTCAGCTCGCACATGATATCAACCCTTTATTTGATTCTCTCCCAGTAAGCAAAGGTCCTCGGGCCCACGACGGATGTGCGCGGGCCCACTGCGGCTGTCGTGGGGCCGACGAAGTATTGCTACTGGGGCTACTATTCTTTTTTTTATTCTTTCACTTTGTTCGTACTTTTGGTTACAAGAAAAGCTCGTGTGACCTAAATCGTGACCGTGTGACGGTCACGATTGTACCCTTCATGTTGCTAGTCTTGAGCCTGAGTTATTAACAATTTATAGTAAAGTGCAGGTTTGCTATTTTGAACCGAGGGTGCGCCAGCATATGTATCGATAGCGGCGCAATTGCACCTTCGACCGAAATCTCTGCCTCCCGAATTCTGCAATTACTTTGGAGCCCACCACAGGGAGCCGACCTGCAACAAATTACAAGAAGCCACAAAAGCAAAAATAGGCAATCAAAGAAATTCCTTTTTTTTTTCTTCTTCCAATAGTTGCGCAAAACATGACTAGAAAAACGGCAAAGTTAAGATATAAGGGATAAATACTGACGAGCAAAATAAATCAGATATAATTGGAATCATCGGAAACACTGAAGTTTTTATGATGACGCCAAAGACGTCGAATTTCTTTTGCTGTTTTTAACTCGCTTTGATATGTCAGTGTGTTTTAGTCTGTCAAATCTACTTATTTGTCTATACCCATGTCTGTTTGTTTGTTTGTTGTTTGGTCTTTTTGTTCTTGTGTGTCTGTTTATAATACAGCTGCACACAAATTTCACATTTTGGGGGACAATAAATTTTCCGTGTTCGTATTCAAAAGTACACAACAATCGGGTGTTTTCTCTGTCAATACTTTCCTCATCTAAGGATTTTAGTATCTTGCAAAAAAAAAAAAAAAAAGTTTTTGCTTCCCACTGTTGAGTGGTGATAGGACTAGTCGACTCAATCGTCCTCTATTCCTTTTTATCGTCAGCAGTCTTTAGGTAATCTTTCAGCTCTGATGGCATCATTTCAAGCGAGGGGGTACATTATCCGCTAAGATTGTGGTGTATTTTTTCAGTAAGACGCCACACGTTATTAAATTACTCCGTCTAGCCAGCAGAGATAGAATAAAATATATTAGAACATTGACAACAAGAGGCATGGATTCTCATGAGCCCCTGATACGCATGAGCTCATGAGAATCTATGCCTTTTGCAATTGGAAGCACTAACGGAGGCACCGTCAGTGTGTCTGGCAACAGGCAATGCTTGGTAAACATGTAGTAGCAGACAGCCCCCTGACAATGTGATGCGAGGTGTAGTGGCTTCTGTGAAAATAAGACTGTGCGTTAAACAGATCTGTCAACTCATTTGAGACGTGCCGCATCCGGATACGTGGCATAAAGCCGGTATAAAGCAGCTTATCCGGATGCAACACGACTGGGTGTGTTAGGATATGTAGTGGGAAAAAATGTTCATTAAACGAATTTCTACAGCTGTATGAATCTGCGTTAATTGCTGCGTTCAGTGAAATACATATTCCATATTTACATTTTCATTTATAAAAATTTGACAACTAATAAACAATTACCAGTTTTAATATATTTAGACTATTTTATTCTTTTAAGAAGGAAAAAAAGCAGAAAAGAACGTCCAAACAGAAAGAAGACATGCAGGAAGAAAAAAATAAATGAAAGGAAAATTTAAAAAAAACGTAAGTAACAAAGAAGGACCGAAAAAAGAACCAACTAACCACCCTACCAGCCAGCCAACCAATGCCAAACAACCAACCAAAGAAATAGCAAACCATCCAACCAAAAAAGGCAAGCAAAACACGTGAAGAAAATGAAATTGATAACATTAACTGCCGTAGTTCAGATGAGAACACACAAAGCCAAAGGTCTAGAAATGTTCAGTCCAGAGATCACGCAGTCACCGTCTAGGGATGTTTATGAACACCTTATTCATCTCCTACAGCCCCTTACACGGAGAACGGAACACGCGTCTGAAGTACCCCATCGTTAATTTAATTTAAAAGCCAAATTGCCCAACTACTCTTTCTGTGTGAAGGAGCATAGATCACCATGTTACAATAGGCATAGATCTTCATGAGCCCCCGCATTGCGGGGGCTCATGAGGATCTATGCCTCTTGCAGATGAGGTGGTGCAACTTGTTAGTTCGTCATTAGTTTTCTGTTCTCCTGCTGATTCCAGTCTCGAGCGCAGACGAGCAATGCGCAAATAGTCCTCAGACCGATGTCAGCCACAGTGGTCACTGTTGTGCGCGTGCTATTTTGTGGTCGACGTCGGCCCGAGGGGCACTTTGCGCATTGGGCGGTCAACGAGCACGTAAAAGATCCATCCTTTTTTACTTCCGTCACTCCACAGTCATAGCTTTTACACTGTCACACGTACGCACTCAGACACCCACCCACCCGCACACACCATCACACACAAATACACACACACACACACGCACACACACACACGCACACACGCACACACACACACACTCACACGCACCCCCCCCCCCCCCCTATGCGCACAAACACACGCACATCAATCGCCCCCCCCTCCCTCCCTCTCCCTACAACCCTTGATGTGCCTTTTTGCCCTGAACTCTCTTTTTCCTCTTTTGGCACTCTGACACTGACGAAAAGCGCTGGGCGTCTGCCAAATAGCTGAATCTCTTAAATCTAATTATTTTGTTAAGGAGGCTTACAATGTTCGGCTGCATATCTAACACGCACTCCTTAAGTTGTTTACGTCTGACACTGCGTCTAGTAAGTATAAATCTCCTGGATCCATATTGAGAAATATATAAATAAAGTATCGTCAATTGTCCGGCCATTTTGTCGCGCACCGTAGTTTACTAATACGACAACTGATGATACTTTATTTAAATACATTTCTACGAGCATCGGTGGACTTCGGGTTATCATGAACGAACCATACTACGTTCACTTGCACGTCGCGTGGTATTAACTCATTCAGCCCGGCGCACGTATTTCCCAAATTTTGGAGGCGTCATCTAACGACTATGCACCTGTTGCAGGAGATTGATCGACCATGATATTTCAAGGGCAGTGCCAAATTAGCTTGGCGCCGACAGGCGCCAAGCTAATCTGGCACAGCCCTTGAATTATCATGGTCGACCCATCTCCTGTTGTATTGCGTCAGGGCTGAATGAGTTAATCCCTCTCCTGCCACTGGCGCATATTTTGCTTCTGAACCCTTCTCAATCGACAACAAAAAGTCACAACCGTCCGAGGAACATGGATACATATTGACCTCAGCAAGAGACATAGATCTTCATGAGCACCCGCGACTGCGGGGACTAAGGAGGATCTCTTGTCTCTTGCACTCGTGTGATATTTGCTTTCTTCCGGCAGTGTAGGGGTTACAAAGTGTGATTCAAACAAAACAACAAAAACAAAAACAACAACAACTGAAGTTCTTCGCTATATTTTCTATCTGAACTGGATAGGTATTACAGCTCTAAATATGAAAAATGTGTTGTTCCTTTCTCTGTAATCTTTACATGTGGTTAATGGGGGACCACATGCTGTCTCATACGTTAGAAAACATGACACACGATAGAAATAATATTGTTACAAGCTCAGGCTAGCCTGTAAACTCTAAATCCGAAGGCGGATGCTTATCTGAAATGTTAAGTTTAATCTTCGTACCTGACGTGAAAAATCGTTTTTGTTTTTGTTTTATGTTGTTTGCATTTTTGTGTGTGCACAGAACGTATAGTGAAGTACCTTGTCTGGAAAAGCCTGATAATGTTGTTACTGCGTTTTAGCAACATTGCTGAAACGCAGTAATAACATTTACAGGCTTTTACAACTTTAAAGACAAGTTGATAACCTCATGCAAGCAGCACTTGCTAACAGGTCACGTCCAGTGCGTCTGACGTAAGCACTATGTGCGCCATGACGTCAAACAGCTAAGCGGGATCCTGTTCTGTGCCTGACGGGACATGCAGACAGCGACACCTTGCGGATGTCGGGGCATTCTTGTCGCCCAATGCACACAGAACCAATCTGTGATTGAAAGCCCACGACTCCCTGCGCCCGGGGAACATCGAATCAAAGTGACATTGACAGTGGCTTCTGGGGGAAATCATTTTCAAGTCGTTTATTAATAGGTCCGACGAAGAGGCATAGATCATCATGTGCCCCCGCAGCTGCGGGAGCACATGAGGATCTATGTCTCTTGCATATGAGTGCAGTATTAATGCAAGCGCCAGTTGTCTTCTGCAGCCACTTTCACGTAGCGAGTATAACGCGGTCCCATTGACAACTCCTAGTATTTGTGAGATGCAAAGATCCTCATGAAAGTAGATTCAAACCTTTTACTGTGTTGGAGCAAGTTTGTAGCTATGGGTTTTTTTTTTTTCTATAGGAGGAGGTATTCATGATTTCACGTTATGGAGGCACAGTTCTAGGCGAATCGTCTTTTGCTGTCAGCATCTACTCGCTGAACTTCTGCAACCATTCTGCAGGAGGCATAGATCCTCATGAGCCCCGCATACTCAGTTGCGGGGAGGGGGTCATCAGGATCCGTGCCTCTTTGTTGATGCCATTTATACCCATGTTTCCCGAGAGCCAAAAGGGCCGCGGCACCTTACGTTCGATAAACGACGAGAGAACACACAGCGACATCTAATAAGAATTCACAAGGAGCGGGAGAAAGCAAAATCCCGTCTGCATATCAACCAGACACTTCGGGCAAATTTGGACAACGTATTCCATGGCGGGGTTCTTGCACATATCAGAAAGAAGACTTGCGACAGTCGTATTTCCTTTTACTTGCAAAATTCATCAGATGTCTCATTCGATCAGCCGAACTGTCCACATGGCAGATACGTCCGATAGCTGCCTGAAACCACAGTGGGTAACCGAACATATGATGCATTCTGCATAAGCGTATAAATAGATCTCGAGATACCTCGAGCCAACAAGAGACCGATTCTATCCCTGCACTCTGTGGAGTCTCATGAGGATCTGTGCATCTTGCAGGTGCTAGGCATTTTGCCCTGTGTTTTCGGTTCATGGATACCCCAGCGTGTAAACGTTATGTGGGTGTTAGTAAGCTGTAGTTCAATTGCTTTAATGGGATATAAAACATGCAATACAGATTAATAGTACATACTAAGCAATCTCCTTTATGCATGTAAATGCGTTTGATATGTCTTAATCTGTTTGTGTTCCAGCACTTTAAGTCATGATAGTATACAGTGATACTGTACCAAGTAGACAGGAACAAACATTGATAAGGGACAGAACTGCATGTTCACAGTTTTTTTTCCTTTATCAGTGTTCTTTCCTACCTATTTTGTACCTATAGGTCAGTCTAGTCACTCCTGCTGTTTTCGTTTAATGACCCTACCCAAGAAAACCGATTAGCCTGCACTTCTGCCAGGCGAAGGCAAACGACTGTAAGTCCGTTTTGTGAAAAGCAATTTTTAAAAACTGTAATTTAACCCTTTCAGCGCCAACACCACACAGCAGGAAATTGATTGGCCATGATAATTCAAAGGTAGTGCAAGATTAGCTTGGCGCCTTCAGGCGCCAAGCTAATCTGGCACGACCCTTGAATTATCATGGTCAATCCACCTCCTGCAAGTGGTACATAGTCGTTAAGCAACACTTCCAAAATTCTGCAAATGGTCCCATGGCGCTAAAAGGGATAAGGAAAATCTCGCTTTCTTCTCAGGGTAGACTATTAACCCTTTGGATGTGAGTAGCGGTTTTGGTCGTGATGATTCCTGTCGGAATCATCGCGACAAAAGCCGCTACCGACAGCCAAATGCTTGTAATTGTCAACGCTCGCTGAAAAAGTCATGCTGCATTAAACTTTTCGAACTGCTTTTACACCTGCAACTGTGATGCCGAGAGCAGGTTTTGGAATGTTAATGACATTTGCTAGGCGGCTTTGTTTTTCAAACAAAAATAGTTTTTCGCCTTTAATTGTCCCGCATTAGAGACCAACTGGATTAGAAGTCTACACGCTCTTAATCGGTTCAAAACGCTTAAACTTTGCACGTACTTAAACTTTGCAAGCCCGTTTTGGAATGTTAATATGGACAACTGCTGTGCATGTTTTGAAGCAGTTTGTGTTGTTGTTTTCCAGGTTTGCTTGATGTTGTTGTTGTTGCTGTTGTTTTTGTTGATGTTGATGTTGTTGTTGGTTGTTTTTTTTCCGTTATTTGCTTCCTTGTTGGTGGTGATTTGTTATGGATACAAAACATTTTATTTTACCTCTGATTCCAGAACCAAATTTTTCAATTTTTATGAGTAATGTCCGAAGAATAACCCACAAATATCAGACATATACATTATCATAACTACAGCTTTGTGCTTGTCGTTCCATCCACGACGCCTTGCACACATTCCTCGTCCAACAGCTGCAAACTGCGAGCTCAATATGTGTAGAAGTTCAATGCACGGTTAAGCGTTCCGACAAATTACGTCTGTTAGCCTTGAGAAATCACCTAGCATAGCAGCCCAATGAGCAGCAGAGACGTGGGCTGACGTTGGTCGTAGTTGGCCCGCGCACAGAAGATCTCGGCCAGTATAGCTGTTGCGTACTAGGAGACTTTGGAGGAAAGAACTGCAGCGCTGTGATTGTTCTGACACCTTCGCAGACGTCTCACTCCCGCCTCTGCTAATTTGCACTACTAGCACAAAACGGCAAAGAGAGAAAACATAGCGTAAAAGGAGACCAGGGACCCGCTGCATGAGTAAGATGTCCTGCGCCAGCCACTAAGCAAGATGCTTCGCTACAGCGGAGCACCTTGCTTAGTGGCTGGCGCGGGACTAAGCTCACTCATGTAACTGGCCCCCGCTATAGCGGGCGGCGTACAGTCCTTAGTGACTGCCGCAAGACTAAAGCTCACTCATGCAGCTGGCCCACGCTATAGTGGAGTAGCTTGCTTAGTGGCTGCCGCGGGACTAAGTTCACTCATGCAACTGACCCCCAAGTGGGGGAGGGGGGAGAGAGAGAGAGAGAGAGAGAGAGAGAGAGAGAGAGAGAGAGAGAGAGAGAGAGAGAGAGAGAGAGAGAGAGAGAGAGAGAGATTTTGGTTTAAAGTACCATTACGCATACATCTGAAGATACATTTCAGTACCTTTTGTGTTTGTTATGCCTTGTCGACACACCTAATGAACTTTAACAGCAGTGGCTAGACACGTAGCAAAACGGCACATGCGTAATCGCACTTATTTATTCTGCGCATCGTTAGCGTGCCAATCTATTTGTATCTGTTTCTTACTGAAAGCGTTGTATTTATAGAACGTAGTGGAATCAATGTCAGGTTACTTGATATAAAGACGTCGTGCGCTAAACTGGAATGTCCTGTGCCTAAATCAACCATAACTAGACCTGTATATAATGTTTCGAAACCCGCATCTGTTACAGAAGTGTATCTTTGAACAGTTAAGGCGGTAGTGGGCCATAAACGCCGAGCAGGCGACTAGGCCATCTCACGGCGGGGGGAGGGGGGGGAGGGCGGATGAGAGAGAGAGAGAGAGAGAGAGAGAGAGAGAGAGAGAGAGACAGAGAGACAGACAGACAGACAGACAGACAGACAGACAGACAGAGACAGACAGACAGAGAGGAAAATCTGAAAAATTCACCTGTATTTGCCTTTTTAAAACTCTCCCAACTGTCTGCACCGCCTGTAGCTCTTGAATGTGTGTTGCTAAATGGTCTTAGCTTTATTTAGGCCCCATGGCGTAGGTTTATTTAACGTATTGGACCGGCTGGCGACATAATTCAATATTCTGTTGTTGTTTTTTTTGAGAATCAGTGCAGGCACGTCCTGAGAAAGCCTTGTTGCTGTCGGGACGTTAAGCAATGTACAATCAATCAATCAATTGCTTTTTAAACGACCCTTTTCCATAGGTTCCCTGTTGTTCGGGGTTGCCCGGGTTTTTTTTCACCCATTAAAAATACATCGGTTTAGAAAACCATTCTCCAAAGGGAAAATAGAGAGTATGTAGTAAAAAAGAGGCCAGTTAGGGAGCAAATTAATCGTTTCCAATCGCCTTTCCTTAACTCTATAGCTTCTTAAAGCTTTTTCAAAATGCTTCAACTCCACAGCAATTTCGCTCTGACATCTCCGGCAGACTTTGCAATGTTAATTAATACAAAACTGCTGTGCATCTGTTGAAATAAATTGTTTGTATTTGTGTAGTTTGTTGTTCTTGTTGTTGTTGACCTTTTTGTCAGTTCATAACGACTGGTCTAACCCCTTCACTGCCAGTGATCACAAATTTCGCTTCGGAAACCGCTGCATACTGACCGACGTTAGCGTAACGGACCAAAAATTGACATAAGCGCATAGACTAACAAGAGACATAAATCCTCATGAGCCCCCGCGACTGCGGGGGCTCATGAGGATTTATGTCTCTTACAGATGGGTAGCGTTTGCTTCGCCCCGGCAGTGATTTCAGGGGTTAAAACTTTAACGAACAGAATGCAAATCGAGAAAACAAGAAATCACCCTTGAGCAGTTAACCTGAACGTATTTTACAGATTTTTTAGTCAGCAAAGATTGACATCAGCAGGATCTGGGTGACCGGTTTCCTGCTTTCCGCTTACCGATCTTGATGACTTAAAATCTGCGAATGTGTATCACCACCTCCCCCCCCCCCCACCCCCGCCCTTGAGGTTGCCCGAAAAAAATACTTTGTACCGTTTTAGTATCTCTCGGAACATTCTAGAGCGCAAACCCGTTTTATATTACTTGAACTGGGAGGGAGGGAGGGAGGGAGATTCTTTATTGTGTTCAAGGCTTTCACCCATACACAAGGGGGAGTTGGGGGAAGGGGATTACAAATAACACACATTAGGACCGTGTCTAACAACATGAACAATCCGATCGTGACATAAAAACCATGACACTTATACGTATTTTTGAGGAAATGTTCAGTTTGGCTCATAGTCACACACATACACTGTCAAAACTCCGTGATTTTTTGGCTACACATATCACAGTCTAACAACACGCATGTTAGCCCATTAAATATCGTACCGCACGTGACACACAGGCCATGTCTTCCAGCAAAGCGTCACAATACTCTTTTTATATAGGTCAGTGTCCATAGTGTCCCACTTGCGTAAACAGGACAGTGTGTCACGATCTTCTTGAGACATCTGACCGCCGTACACCTTGATGAACCAAATACAAATTTGTCGCTTACAGTCATAGGTGAAGACATAACCATCACTGTCAAATATAATGATCTCGTTGCTACTTCGTGTGTCTAATACTGTTTTCTTGAACCCAGTGTTTCTTTTGGCTTGACGTAGACGCGACTGCTTGATTTTGTTTGTCAAGCCAGCCACAACTGCCTTCACGTCCTCCATGACATATCCTCTCTCTGAAAGGAGCTGTTCAATGGACGTCATTTCTGATGTTTCTCCGTTAGAATCGATGGAAATGTCGTAAAGGTCTTCTGTTGTAGTTTGGGCTGGTAGGTCACAACACATCTGTGTCGGATCACTCATGTTGACACTAACGTACGCTGCACGTGAATGTTCATGTGTGTCAACTGTTAGACCTGCTGCGTTATTTGTTGCTGTTCACCTTGCATGTCCCATTCAGAAATAAGGGTGGGGGCTTGGCATAAACAGTCATAAGGGCGAAGTTCTATGATTAATATGGTCACTTGCCTGTCTATGTTCGTCATGTTTGTTAATCCTGCCTTTTACAGCCATGCCTGCCCCTGTGTCAGAAGGACTGCTGTCATTTTCAGTAGTGGGATACCCGGTGGCACAGTCGTTACGGCGGCACTCCATCGCCGCTGCCTAAGTCGTTGTTGTTGCCGTCGTCACCTTGACTTAGGTTGTTGGCTGTTGTAGTGGTAATTTCGCCTCAATTTTTGTAGTCTGTGTCGTGCTGCTCGCTGTTGGTCCCTGCGAACCTGTCCCTGTGGTTTTCGTCTCGGCCACTGGCTAGTGGTGAGTAATGGCGCCGAGCCCGGTTGTGTAGCTGACAGGCGAAGTATGACGACTGAGCTGTCACCCTCCCCTGTCACTTTCCACGACGTGACATGGTGGTCGTTGCTGAGCAGAGTGGTCAGGATCAGTGTTTGATACAGCAGCTGGGAGGCCAGTTACTGCCATGGTGGCGGCAATATCCATTTGGAAAACCAAATTCTATCAGAGCTGACAGAAAGCGTGTCGACAGGCCGCCAAGGGGAAGCCACTCCGAGAGAGAGAGAGAGAGAGAGAGAGAGAGAGAGAGAGAGAGAGAGAGAGAGAGAGAGAGAGAGAGAGAGAGAGAATGAAAATCTGGATACGTTCACGAATAGCCTGAAAAAAACTTTACCGTATGTATCTTTTTTAAAAGCAGAAAAAAAAAAGAAGAGAGAGAGAGAATATGAAATGAATGAACGAACGAACGAACGAAAGAACGAACGGACGGACGGACGGACGGACCAACGAACAACGAATGAATGAATGAATGAATGATACTTTATTTCTCAAAGATGGAAACAGTAGGCGCACAGACCTCTTTTCGTGTTTGTCTTTGCTAAGCTATAACATTAAAACAACATTAAAACAACATGTTAACAGCACACACAAGCGACTACACCCACTGGTCATCTTCTTCTTCTTCTTCTTCTCGAACGCCGTCACACTTGGAGTTTGGCTCTCAAAATGAAATCTGTGGTCTTCTGTAGCGCCTCCACAGGCCCGTACAGTTTCTCTTGTAGACCCTCTGGTCATTTGTGTTGCATTCAGATATAAGTTCACAAGTCGATAGTGAAGGTTACAGTTGCGCACGCACACACGCACGCACGCACGCACGCACACACACACGCACATCAATTGATAGAGTCTTGGGTGGGGGGAGGGGATGCGATGTAAAGTGAGTGTTTACAGTAAAGAGCGATATATAAAAACTAAAAATGCAAAACGGAGGACCACAACAATGCGTTAAAAAAGGAAATCATTGACATGGCTGTTTTGGACATATTATCTACGTTTCTTTCAAGTTTGCTCTGAGATGTATTTAAAAGCTTTCGTCCTAAACAATGAGAGAGAGAGAGAGGGGGGGGGGGGGATTCAGAGATTTTATTTCCTTTATCCCTTTTGTATGGAGGAAAGACATCATCACTGACAAGCTTGATGCATAATTACATGGTATTCGCTGATACTTAATGATACAAACATTCTTTGTCAAATGGTGATAGATGCCTGCGGTCCATACCTTTGAATGGATGAACAGAAAGCATGTTTCTCCTTTATCAGGCTTGTTTAAGAAAAGGCATGTTTTCTATTAAAACTGATAATAACGCTTTTTCAGAGTGGGCGGATACATGTAAGATGACGGAAATAACCCTCTCCCCTGGACGGAAACAGCCAGTGAAACGCACACTACCTTTCTGGCATGGCAATCTTGTCCAATTTTATTCCAAAGAAGAACTGGCCAGTTTATGTTTGGGTCCAACTCCGACACGAGCGAGGATTATTGTGTGCTGGTCTGTGATTTTGGACCTTACGGCTCTAAGAGCCGTAAGGTCCAAAATCACAGACCAGCACACGCAGGATTCCAATAACATCTGGACCTCACCGCCCTGGAGCCTTAAGGTTCAGAATCACAGACGGAGAGTGATATGATTCAGTCTGCATGCCGTCCGGTATGGGCCAATATAGAGAAACATAAGTCCCACGATGCTGCTTGTGTGTTCTAAAACATAGATCAAACTCAATATTTTTAGATGAGTACCTGATTAGCTTGGCGCACCTCCTTTTCGTTTCATTTTGTTTTGGATTTTTTAATGTCTTGTTCTCTGGCCATAATTGTGTTTGTTTTTTGTTTTTGTTTTTCTTCTTCTTCTTCTTCTTGCCTTGTTTTGTTTTTACATTTCCTTTCTTTTATCTCTTTTCTTCCAGTTCTGTTCCGTTCCGTTCCGTTCTTTTCTTTTCGATTTCCCCCTTTCTTTTACTTTTCTTTTCTGTTATGTTCTGTTTTGTTCCCATGATTCACGAAGGAACATCGTCATAGAACGTCTTCGAGATTAAATGTATGCAAGTGACTTGATCTACACTCATCACGACGCCATTACGGTACCTTGTGAACCCATTCATAATACAAATTGACGCTGGAAGTGAAAAAGATAAAGATTGATAAGCAGTTTGGTCTCCTTCACTGCGCAGTTTGTTTTATGGATAAAAAAAGAATTTCTGGCTTTTCCCATCTTTGCCGTGTAGCAGTCCAGGCTTGCAAATTTATCTGAAAGTTAATAATTATAGAGAGGCTAATGCAACCCCTAGTTCGTGCGTCTCCTTCAGGTTTTACAGCAAAGAAACGAAAGAATGGATCGACTATGAAAGCTCCTGAAATGCCGGTTGGAACAACCATTTCAAGAGCTATCATGGTCGATCCAAGTGTGCCTGATAACAATCTTACGCCTATCCCCGAAATTTTCACGAAGTGCCTAACAGATGATGCTAAAATTCATTTGCTCCGAGAAAGGGAGGGTGTAGGCCTATTTGCCGTCCTGTTGAACACAGAAAACATTCTCAATTTGAGGAACAGATGGGAAAAAACAAGTTGGCAAGAGGCATGGATTCTCATGAGTCCCTACAAAAGAAGGGGCTCATGGAAATGTATGCCTCTTGAACGTGAAAGGAGCTGGCCCATGGACCGGTATTGCGGTATTAAATTCAATGCAAGCAGTATTCACAAGCATCAGATAGATCGCCTATTGATGCAGACGCGTCGGGGCTTGGCCATCATAAATTGAAACCCAAATGTAATTTACTTTCCTTTAGGCTTGTCTGCTCCTTGCGATGTCAGCAGCTTTTGTTCGACGAGATTCCGCGAGATGTTGCTCTTGTTTGACGGGATTCAACTAGATTCAACGAGATTTTTGCTAAGAGGCCGGATATTGCTCGGGAGGCTGAGAGTAACAAAGAGCTAACACCAGCCCAGTACGCGAACGGCCTTCGGGCCGACATCAGCCGTCGGCGGCGGACCTCGGGCCCATGACCCTCTGCTGACTAGGAATAGTTTGTTCTGTTTATGGCTGGCAATTTTTCGTGTTTTCCGATCAAAATTGCGACAGCCACAAAGACGTGAACATTTCAAAGGCGCTGTGTACAGAAGTGTCTGGCGGAGGGGTGGGGGCAGGGGGAGGGGGGGTGGTGGTGGTGGCGGGTGGGTGGAGGGATTATGTGTGTATGTGTGTGTATGACCGGGGGTGGGGGGAGGGAGGAGAGGGGCGTAGTGTGTGTGTGTGTGTGTGTGTGTGTGTGTGTGTGTGTGTGTGTGTGTGTGTGTGTGTGTGTGTGTGTGTGTGTGTGTGTGTGTGTCTGTGTATGTGTGTGTGTGTGTGTGAGAGAGAGAGAGAGAGAGAGAGAGAGAGAGAAAGGGTGCTCATTGGACACCGAGCTTAATGATATTTTTTTATGTCACACATCACTTGACTGTAATTTTCAGTCTGTGCGTGTGCTTTTGTTCTTGCAAAGCAAAATACTCGTGAGATCGAAGCAAAATAAAAGAGACTGGGTGCGCTTACGACTGTTGATCAAAGCAAAATACACCTAAGCTGAGCGTATACTGGAAATCATCCTACGTAACGAACCATCGCAATGAAATATATCTGTCACTTATTTTATGTGAACAACTGTATTTGCCAGTTACCAAATTTGATAGCCATCTCCGAGATCTGTGTGTACTCGGCACTTGTTTACAGGCAATCTAGATATTGTCAACAAAGAGATCTGTCAGAAAGTTGCATCAGGTAAGGCTGATGTGGTCTAGCTCTTGTTACGCTCGGTTTCAACAGATGAACGACCTGGTGTTGCTTTTCTTCTCCAGTATAGGTGTTGAGAAATATTTTTGTCCGCTTACGCTCTGGGCTGCAGAGGGGGCATGTGTACAGCCACGTTTACACGACTTAAATATATTTCCTTTCGCTGTACGTTGTTAACGCTTCACCGCCGGTATTTTGTGACACCACCCTACTGCAAGAAGAAAAGAACCTCATGAGCCCCCTCAGATGCGGTGGCTCATGAGGTTCTTGGCTTCTTGCTGGAACTATTTATATTCGTGTTACTTTGATGGGATTGTTCCCAGTTGAATTTGCCCCGTTTAAAAAGACATAATTTTGCTTCCACTGGCGGTGAACGTGTTAAAGTGTGTATGCACCAAGTAATAATCAACCTCTACCCACAGATGAACTTCACTTCTACATTTGTGATGGCTAAAAGTAGGACTCATAAACAAAAGAGTAGAACGAAGAAAACATGTTAGACAGCTGCTGATATGAGTGCATTTTCTGTAGCAGAAGGTAGCAATCAACGTAATGCGAAACTACTCAAACCTGAAAACGAGATTTTTTGTTTTGATACAATGTATACTCAAATATGAAAACAGAATCATGGAAGTATCAAAGCAAAGCACTGTCTGCTACTCTGCACCTTACGGCACTGGGTCGTAAAGTCCAAAATCACAGTCCATTACACATTTGAGTTTTTGTTCAAGGTGATAGTGATCAATGTGCAGCAGCCTAACGGGTCCAGGGATCGTACACAAATTTAATCCCCTGACACGAAGTAAAGTCCCATGAGAGCGGCTCTTATGTCGGAAATAATCCGATATTATAGCCGCTGTCAGGGGACTGAACTCGTGTAGTCTCTTGGCTCAGCGGGAGATCATACTATATCTTTAATGTATCATCACCTGAATTTTGCCTACATGTTTGGCTGCCAAGTCATCGCGTCTGATACGTTCAGTCCCTTGTGACGAACCTGTTCAGTCTGCTAGATTTATGGACGCTAATCTGATTTTCCTTAGCAAGAGGAGTATAGATGGCAAAGGTCTCACGCCGCCTGCCAGCACAAGGCTTTGCTCTATTTCTTTATGGGCAAACATGAGTTCCAATCATGTCTTTTTTTCTGTGAGGCTGAAAACAAATCTGAGCTTCAGTACGAAATCTTTCATAAGTCAAAAGCCATCTAAATGTAAGAAGCATGTGTCTTCAAGAGCAATCGGAGAGCAATCGGCCATGAGGATCTACTAGTATCTGCTTCGACCACGTTTAGGTATGTGTTCCGCAGGCAGTGGATGTCAGTGGGAGTTCGGTCTACCATGATCTTTATGCACTTGGTCCTTCGTTTAGCTGGCACCATATTACCTACCGTGACCTAAGCGGTTGATACGTAATACGCTAATCGCCACTTTTGGGGGAGTCTGTGTACCGTCTTTTGGAGATGTATCGGCCAAGGCAGTTCAAGGGTAGTGCTAGATTAGCTCGGCGCCTGAAAAAGCGCCGAGCTAATCTGGCACTACCCTTGTGCTGTCATCGCCGAACAATCCCCCGTTGTGGTCTCCCCATCTCAATCAAAGGTAAATGCGTTAATACTTTTTTATGATGCACCTAGTGACCTAAGATGCTAGTTGCTACTTTGATGTGTACTATTTTGATGAAAATAGAAGACGCATTCTTTGATCGCAAGTCATCATCAGCACATCTGTTTGCTATGGGAAGCTCCATTTCTGCGTTGTTGCGTTTGTGTGTGCATTCACAATTTGGCTGTGACGTTGATGGAGATTCCAGAAGCGTTCTCTTACACTGAATTTGCTGATGAACATTTCAATCGTGTTTCCTTGTGTCTTGTTACCACGAGTAGTGCCAAACTTGTATAAAATAGATTCAGGAAAACTGCAGTACCATAGCACTCACATCACATTCATCTTTTGTAAACTCTTTTTTCAAACGGGGGATGGCTCATCCATGGTAGTTCAAGGTTAGTCATTCCAGATTAGCTTGGCTCCTTCCCTTGACCTTAAAACAGTCATGGCCAAACTATCACCTCCAACTGCAAGAGGCGTAGATCCTTATAAGAACCCCGCAACTGCGGGGGCTCATGAAGATCTATGCCTCTTGCTGAGACCGATTATTATCTATATTCCTTGGTCGGTCGTGGCTTTGGATCGGTGAATGGGTTTTTGAATCAACCAAAAATTCAGAAACAAAACATGCGTCTAATGATCAAGGAAGATGTACGGTTGACCAGCACGAAAAGGCGCCGTCGGCATTCGATCTGTAAATTTGCTCATGTTCAACCTCAGAAACACGACCTCGTTTGCACAAAAATTATGGTGTCGGAACTCATTCCTTATTAAGTCGTCCATCAATATTACGATTTCTTTCTTCAAGAACAATCTTTGAAGGCACGACCATGATAGTTCAACGGAGTTCCTGATAAGCTTGGCGCGCAGTAACTTTTCTTGAGCTATCATGGTCGATCGATTTGACGCTGCATGTAAGTGACTCTCTGACAGACGAAGCTTTTGGATCGTGAAGTGAAAGTGTGGCGATTTTTTTGCATACGCCCAAGAAAAGACTGTAACGGCCAATTTCGTAGCAAAGAAAAGACATGAAGGCCAATAATTTGCTGGGGTTATATATGCATACCAGAGTCGTTACAGGAATCATGTTTGAAATAAACAGCAACAGAAAAAAATATACTCTGTGTGCATTATGTGCAAACACGCAACAACAACAAAATTGCAACAGCAAACAAAGACACGAAAGAATATTAAAAAAACAACCAAAACAAGAAAATACCCGGGGAAGAAGTTAAAAACTGAAAAAATCACAAGATCTGAAGTCAACCACACAGTGCGAAAAAAGTAAACTACTTTAAAAAATAGTTTAGATAACGAAATGAGAAAATCCAAAGGAAAGGCAAACAAAAAAGAAGAGAATAAAAAAAGGAAACGGAACTACCTCTAATAAATAATCCCAAATAACCACACTTGGAACCGACTAAGAAAAGCTTGACTACCCCCATAATAACAGTAGCAACATGCAAACCCCACCAAGAAACATCAGAAAACGTAACTACCCCTAATAAAAGCCTCCAACAGAAACATCAAACACTACTCAGCGCTAAGAAACAGTCACCAAAAAATAAAAAAATAAACATCCCCAATGTTTTATATCCCGAAACAACAGTAATTAAAGCCGCAAAACATACCCAAGCATTCTTTGAATCAACCTCGAATAACATCCTTAATAACAGCTGGAACCGATCTTGGTCAGCAAGAGACATAGATTCTCATGAGCCCCTGCTAAAGCAGGGGCTCATGAGAATCTATGCCTCTTGCTGATAGAGCGGGTTGGCTGAAGTACTGCCCAGACCAATCGCCTGACAAAATTAGCGCCATGTCGCCCCGATGATGTCGGTCACATCCGTAAAAAACGACAATCCAGGAAAAACAATCGGAAAGCTGGACGGGCTTATCGGCTCCTGGGGAGACAACCCAAGAGGCGGATGGTGGCGTGGTCGGAAATGAATCCGGCGACTGGCCACTTTGTTAGTCCTTCAAAGAGGTCCACCTGCAGCAACAGGTATGGATCCTCATGAGCTCCTTGTGGCCGCAAGAGCTCAGTTGCATCTATGCAACTTACTAGCAACTGTGAACTTATTTGAAACTAAATCAAAACTTTCATTAATTGATTAATTGATTAATTCATTCGTTCGTTCGTTCGTTCGTTCGTTCGTGCGTGCGTGCGTGCGTGCGTGCGTTCGTTCGTTCGTCCGTCCGTCCGTCCGTCCGTCCGTCCGTTCGTTCGTTCGTTCGTTCGTTTGTTCGTTCGTTTCTGGTCTTTTTGCCTACCTATCTATACAAAGAGGACTAATTGGTCTTACTGATCTTAATGGACACAAGCCGGATAATGAGTGCCCATTGATATAGAGACTGCACACCGTCGAGCACTTTTTAAAGAGACAGCCAAAATAATTATAGTGTTTGTGAATGCTCGTATGAATAATGTTAACTCATTCAGCCCCGACACACCACAACAAGACATGGATCAGCATGATAGTTCAAGGGTGGTGCCAGAATAGCTTGGCGCCCATAGGCGCCAAGCTATTCTGGCACCACCCTTGAACTATCATGCTCGATCTGTCTTTAGAATTGTAATACAGCCCTTCAGATGGCAACTTCAAAATATGCGGATTTCGGTCTTGGGGTAGAATGTGTTAACTTCGGGATAGCTGTGGGCTTTGATTGGGAGATGGGTAGAGATGTAGGGGTTAAAGCTGGACTATCCGAGTCACAGAAACCTAAATAAATAACAGTCGTATGAATCACTCGCTAAGTCGGTATAATGAGTGCGTCTGGCAAATTTGCATAGGAATTAAGGTCACGTGGCCCAGTCGATCACCGATTTGTCACGGAAATCTCGTATCTGTCTTGTGTCCACTCTCTGGGATGCGTCATTTGCCATATGAAAAAGTGCTATACTGCGTTTCTTGAAATAGTAATAAACATAATATAATGATTTTCATTATCATTACACGGAACGCAGTACAGCGCTATTTCAAATGTCACAACATATGTCGCATCAAAATGATAGTCTGCAGGGCATATTAACACATTCAAGACGTGTTGCGTTCGGAAACGCGGCTTTATGCCGCGTATCCGAACGCAGCACGTCTCGAATGTGTTAATAGTTTCAACCTAAAGGTCGAAGTTGGTTTTGGAGATCAATACCGGACATTGACAAACATCGTGAAATATACATCGACCCAAGCCTGCCAGTTCTTGAATAGTTCCGTAATTTGTCAAAAGCCAGTATGTCCATTTTGTGAAAAGCGAGATTTTCAATGTAACTCGTCAAAAATCTCGCATTTCACAAAATAGTCATACTTATGTCTTTTGCCAAATCATGGCAGAATATCTCCTGGACTTCTGCCTATTGACGATACAGAAACTCATATTTCGCATTGACGTGTTCTGTTATAGTCCACTGTCATGTAAATTAGTGTCGGATGCTGCGTCCCACAGCACACAGGCCCAGAAATGCTTCAAGAGGTATGTTCCCTGACCGAGGCTTTTCTTTTGGAAGAGCCGCAGTCGGGGGACAACTCGTATAGGACTCCTAGGCCTGTGGGTCAAGTAGAAATGTCCGTCAGATTAGACATACTGACTGCCCACCGTCTAGCACTTTTCAAGGAGACAGCCGAAATAATTATAGTGTTTGTCAATTCCCTTATGAATAATGCATTGGGTGTACTTGAGGGTAGGGATGGGGGAGGGGGGGGGGGGTAATACCCGGGTAGCAGAAATCTTTCTTTTTAAAGTCAACGGGCCGTATAGTCGTTTGAATCAAGTTTACCAGTATCTATCTCCTTGAGTAAATTGAACCAACATTTATTTCTAGAAGGGCGTGAAATGAACAGCTTGCGAAGCGCACGTGGCTGGTAAGCGTAAACCGCCCTATGTCGAATTTGTGAAGATTTCAAGTGAAAGCTGATACACCTTTGTAATCTGACGATTTTGATTTGGGCGAAAATGATACGTTGCAGCTTTTGACGCATTTTTCAACAACGAAGTCGACATCAAGGACGTTTTAGGTTGCAACAGTATATCATTCGACCAAAGATTTTCCAGTACGTATAAGGTCCCCGGGCCGACAGAGGTCGCAATTGGCACTGCGCGAGCCAACTGCAACCGACGTCTGACCGAGGACCTTTGGCTTTTGACAACACCCTTGGTAATCGTCTTTGTAATCATCTGTGGGGGGCGGGGGTGCAAAGAATTTACACTCCATTTTTAACTAGCCAACTCAATCCCTTACTAATAATTACTTTCAGTACATTAGACTGTGTACTGAAGTAAATCCGTGCCAATTAATCACAATCCTGAAAGGTCAAGACTGGAATCACAACGTGATCACCAGCACCAGAGAAACAGTCTTGTAAGGTTTCTGACGGGAGCTTGAGGCGTCTGCGCGACAGTCTTATCTAATTACACACCAACATAGGGGGTAATTTGACAGTGTGCACCGTAAGACAACCTTTCTCCTCCTCCTGAGAAACAAAGATTGAAGTGACGGTAGCAAACGTTGAAGGTTATGCAAGAACCATCTCTAAGCTGTTTAGCTGTAATTCGAACTTAGGTCGACCTTATGTGTTACACCAGCGAACCATTTGACAACAGTCACCCATCGCGCCTACATCAGAAGATATTATGACGGGAACGCTAGATATCCAATACAATCTAAGTTTACTTGTAAAGCGAAGCAGTCTCCAAGGTGACATGCTGGAGGCGCTCGTTTTCAGAGCAGTACAAGTAGAAGAAGAAACAGCTAAAACTATTAGAGAGTCAGGAGTCTATGAACATTTTATCGCAAAGCACAGTACCATGAATGCAGGGTATTTCATTGAATAAATTAATATAGAAACCTACTTGGCCATCATGCCGGGATCTGTGCCTCATGCTGGCCTCAAAGATCCACGTCAGTGCACCTCAGTCAGACGAAGTGAATCAGCCATAGCTTTAATAAGAGACACAGTCTTGTGCACGACTATTGGCAATGAAGTAAAGGGTTTGACTCCTATCACTGAGCGAGGAAAACGTGTATGCACACAAAAGCATACTTTTACTGATATGCAGAATTCTCTTTCTCGGAACTGAGCCTCTGTAACGTTTCAGGATGGTTGCTCCACTGTGTCTAAACTGCCCGTTCGACCAGAACGCAGATCATTGTTGCGGTATTGTCCGCAAATTCTTTTGTTTTACATTTGAACATTTATTTTACGATGCAGGGCTGATTTGCACGATAAAGCAGTAAATCCTGCGCTAGCCACTGCGCAATGTGCTCCGCTAAAGCGGAGCACCTTGCGTAGTGGCTATCGCAGGATTTACACTTTCTCATGCAGCCCATGCAAGGTTAAATTGTTCATTTTTAGATTGCCTCTTCCTTAAACTGTCTCATTCTTCGACTATTGAAATTCTTAAATTGTTTCATTTTATTTCGACCTGCCTTTTAGCACTGCAGTTTTCCTATTGTCCTTTCAGTCGATTTCAGCACTTGTGCTTTTCCATTTCACTATAGCGGTGCTTAGCTCCTAAAATCCTATTCTCAAATGGCTCAGTCGATATTGTTTGGCCAGAATGCGATATGCTGACAATTCGCTTGTGTTTCTGCTTCGAAGGAAGAAATAGAATAGTGGAATCTTTGCGTGCTGTTTCAAACACTGATTTGAGGTGTGTTTTCGTTGGGTTTTGTTTTTCGTTCAGTACCTGTACGATGTTTATGTTCGTTTTGTCCTTGGGCTGTAATCTCAGTTAGGTCGACAGTGCTCTGGTCTGTGAATTCTGACCTCCCGTTTGCTTCTAGTTGGCGTGTTTCTTCGCTTTTGTTCTGCTCAGAGGGCGGTTAGGCCAACGTCAGATGTCGTTGCCCCGCGCTCATCTCCAGCAAGGGCTCGAAGAATTTATGTTCATTGCCCAGGAACCAACTGAATGAGTGAACGTAGTCCTGCGACAGCCACTAAGCAAGGTGCTCCGCTATAGCTCACTTACTCAACTGACCCCGGCTCTTATCAAGGCGCACTCGGTCCATTTAGTTTGTTACTAATGTCATTGCGGCTTCGCGCCTGGGAACAGTCAATAGTCACTTGTGTTTCTGGCTGTATGTTGACATCTTTGTTGAGACTGCTTTGGAGGAAGTGAGATGTACATTATTCATCTAGCCACGCTTGAACGCTATCATCAAGACAGAAAATCACTCAAAAAGAAGGAAACTCGATTTGAGAGGACAAGTACAACACAGCTGTGTTGTACTTGTCCTCGCTAAGCGTGTTTCTTTCCTTGTTGTGAGTTTCTTTTCAATAGATGGTACGCTGCAGGTCCTCCAGGTTTTCGTGGTCTGAGGTTGCGGGCGTCTGAGGTTGAAGTGTCAGGGATTAATATATAGTTACTAATTGCCAAGAAGTAGATTTATACATGTTACAAATGTGAGTAATCATTTCATGGCAGATGGGATAAAAGTTTCGATAGCCCGAGCAATGTTAGCTCACTGACATTTACTGTGGGTGCTCTCGCAGACAGGAGTCTGCATAATTTCATGATTTCATGACGATCCAAGTTTCATGTTATTTGAAGAAATCTGCTTGCAGTTGGAAAGCTGTTCGATAGTCCGAGGACAAGTTAGACATTTAGCATACTGGAAAGCTCCATAAAGCTAATTCTATGAAGCTTCATGTGCCTTTCAAGTATGCGACATGTCCTCGAGTGGTCCTCCGCCCACGCCTTTTACGTTATGTTTAGCCCCAAGTATACTTATCTCCCGTGAGACTTAATTTTGTAGGCGGTTTCCTTCTTGCTATCCCTAAACGTGTTTCTGTATTTGTTGGTTATTTGTTTCACACGCTTACTTTGCTGTCACTCTTTTGGTCTGCATTTGTTAACTCATTCAGCCCCGACACACCACAGCAAGACGCGTCTCCATCATGATAGTTCAAGAGTAGTGCCAGAATAGCTTGGCGCGCATAGGCGCCAAGCTATTCTGGCATCACCCTGCGCGATCTGTCTCTAGAATTGCAATACAGTCCTTCCGCAGAGGACAACTTCAAAATTCGAGGATTTCGGCCCTGGGGCGGAATGTGTTAATAATAATAATAATAATAATAATAATAATAATAATAATAATAATAATAATAATAATAATAATAATAATATAATAATAATAATAATAATAATAATAATAATAATAATAATAATAACTGTTTGTTTGTTTTTAACCAAAAATATCCCCGCAGTCTCTAAGCGCTTTATATACAAACCAGAAAAGAAAAAGAAAAGAAAGCGACAAAAACGAAAGACGCTGACAGAAAACGATCGTTCAACATCAGCGACAAAATATATAACTGCTACAATGAAAATACAGATAAAACATGACAACACATGCGCACACCCAAATCACAAACACACCATCACCACATGAACCGGCATAATTAAGAGACTGGTACTGAACATGTGCTTTGAGTCGACTTTTGAAGGAAATGTTGGTGGAGGCATGACTTAGGTGCTTTAAAATTGATTTCCATCGATATGAATTCTTAAAACACAAGGGACATCAGTCAGTTTATCAGTGTATTCGTTTTCTCTTGGTTGATGATGATGATGATGATGATGATGAAACTTAAGAAAGTAGAAGATTTGACAGACACAAATACGCTGGTCAGACTGGGTCAGTGGCTGGTCAGTGAATGACCTTACATTGATGCGGTTTCGTGGCGGCGTCAGGTCCATTTGCATCCTTTCAGCTGAAGACTCAAAGCAGCCTGTCATGACCACTGAGCAAGTCGGTTAACTTAGTCAATGCAGAGTTGCCATCTGAAGATTGCAGTACAGTTTTTGTGGTAGATTGACCAAGTTTGTTCAAAGGTCGTGCCAGAATAGCTTGGCGACTATAGGCGCCGAGGTATCCTGACATTATCTTTGAACAGTGATGGTCGATTACTCTGTTGTTAGTATAATAGTATGTATAAGGTCTGAATGGGTTAAAAATTGGCAGATGCTCTTAGACCACAAAAGAAGGTGACCATGAGGAATGCCCATAATTATACATAAAAACGTAACCCCTTCACTGACGAGAAATGAATCAGACCGAACTGCAAAGATTGTGTGTTTGTGCGTGTGCGTGTGCGTGTGCGCGTGCGTGCGTGCGTGCGTGCGTGCGTGCGTGCGTGCGTGCGTGCGTGCGTGCGTGCGTGCGTGCGTGCGTGCGTGTGTGTGTGTGTGTGTGTGTGTGTGTGTGTGTGTGTGTGGCTGGGGCTCATGAGTTTCTATACGTCTTGCTGAAGATGCTTTCTATCCACGTTCCTTTGACGTGCCGTTGAACTTACAATGACTTTTCATAAGCAAATGTGCGTCCTCTGGCAATGAAGGGCTTAAAACGAGCGACGCACTGCATGGTGATCACAAGCTCAAAATCCACACCATAACAGCTGCCGCAATACGTGTTGAATGCAACCAAATGACCAACTCAGAGAGAAACTCGCTTTAAAAAAATGACAAGGACCCCAAACCCAAAATCTAATCAGAAGCCAGATACATGTCAATGGAAAGGAAAGGGGATGTCTCCAGACTCGCCGTGAGATGGCCTTGTTTGCCTGTTCGGCGTTAAACCAAATAATTAATCCGTTGCATGTCGCTAGCGGTTTTAGTCGCGATGATTCTTACAAGAACCATCGCGACTAAAACCCCTACCGACACGCAAAGGATTAGCTAATTAACTCTCTCGACTCATTCTAAATGGCATCCCAAGCAGCCACCTTTTTTTTTCTTTTTCTCTCTTATCTCTGAAAACAGGTTTGTTTGCTACGAAATAAACGAAGCAACAAGCACTTTCTGCAGGTTTCTTCATCGTGTAATGTGAAGCCCCTGTACATTCCTGCGCGACAAAACAATTTCTCTGTGGCCAATTCCGGAAAACAAACA
Organism: Semisulcospira habei; assembly: GCA_036245525.1. NCBI lineage: Eukaryota > Metazoa > Mollusca > Gastropoda > Semisulcospiridae > Semisulcospira > Semisulcospira habei. The sequence continues at coordinate 54,585,133 of BTPG01000008.1, forward strand.
AGATCATTAAGTGAACTTGTTCTTTGAGAGTTTTTCTTTTGTCGTGGCCTAGACAAAAAACAGGACACCTGCCGTTTATTGGAATCTCATTGAAAACGGAAAATTGACAAAAAAAGATTTACGTCGCCATGAAGGCAGCCAGATCATTCTCTGAAAAAGATCATTTCGTCGATGGTTTCACAAACACTTTGACAAAAATTGAACATCACAGAATCTCGTCCAGAGACTGAAAATGAAGTGCCACCTTACCTACCCCTTCCCGTTCTAAATTAACCCTTGGACTTTCGGTAGAGGATTTTGTCGTGATGATTCCGGCAGGAATCGTAGCGACAAAAACCGCTACCGACAGCCCAGGGGTTAATATTTTGATATTTAACGTATACGACATAGGGGAAAAGAAGGAACCACAGTTTAGAGATAAATTATTAAACGTGAAAGCTTCACAGCAACCAGAATAAATACCCTGTTCTCTTGTTCTTTCAGTCTCAGACAAACACAGGTGACGCATATTTAGGTAGTCTATGATAATCAGTTCCCAGCAAAAAGCATAGATTCTTATGACCCACAGGTGCTGCAGGGGCCCATGAGAATCTACACCTCTCGCAGACGAAACTTTGGTGGCGGGAGTGGTTGCATCGGCACTGAATTTACGAGCCGTATCCCCAGTTACCCTTCTTCACCCACGTCTAAGCATCAGCATGGCTGAGATCGTCAGCGATCTGAGAGAAAATAATAAAAAGGGACAAGGTATTTTGGGAGACTAGTCTGGACTTTGCGTATATACAGCACTAAAGCCGTAAAAGTGACGTTAAATGTGGCGTATTGGCCAAGTCCAGTACGCATTAGGATCTCGAATCGACTTACTATAGGTCCCTCCCAGCTCCATCGAAACACCAACAGTAACTCATAAGAATTAAAAACAACAGTAAGAAACACGTTGCTTAGGTCGAAATTTCCAAGTGTGGGAGGTGTAAGCTGAAGACTGCATCACAGTTCAGGAGATAGAGCGACCATGATAGTTCAAGGGGGGTGCAAGATTAGCTTGGCGCCTACAGGCGCCAAGCGCCTACTCTGGTACCCTTGAACTCTCTCTCTCTCTGGTCAGGGCGGGCCAGTCGTGACGTCACAGGGAGAATTCCCCCAACATGCCAGTGGCTAGTGCCTACATACCAACCGGTCATCCCTTCGCTGCGCCCTCCACAGTTACAGCAAAACCGCCGCCCAGAGGGTGGGAACAATCACCGCCAACAAAGACAACTCCTCCCAATCCCCTACAGACAATGCAGCTTATGGCACAGCTGCTGCTGCCGTATCTACCTTCATGTGTTTAATTGTTCACCTCGTCAGAACCAGAACGCAGAGACCTCTGCGGAACGAAACTTGAAAATCTGAATGCAAAAGGCACAGATCCTCATGCGCACCTGCTGTTGCACGGGCTCATGACTGTGAGGATGCCTGCCGGAATAGAAAATGATAATGCAAGAGGCATAGATCCTCATGAGCCCTTGCAGCTGCACTGGCTCATGCGGTAGATACCTCATGCTGACCGCAAAATCTAAATGTAGAGGGCATCGATCATCATGCACCCCTGCGGTTGCACGGTCTCTGGAGGATAAATACCTAATGCAGGCAGCGATTGCCTGTTTAAATGCAAGAGGCATGGATCATCGGGAGCCCCTGCAGATGCACGGGCTCATGAGGATAAATAGCACATGCCACCTACAAGCCTCAAATGCAGGAGACATAGATCCTCATGAGCTCCTGCATTTGCACGTGCTCGCGAAGGATATCGGTTGCGCATGTAGGTTACACTCACATCTGCGCTTCTCGCGAGTGTATGTTATTACGTTTAGTACAGCATGATAAAAGTGTGTATGGAGCCGTATCTCTATAGCTTCTGTCGATACACTGACTTGCCCTGACTTCTGGACTTCTCTCACATCTTTTGCGGACTAGACTGAGTGTCTTAAGTGAACGCTGCGTTGGTGTAGCGCTTTCACTTACATTCCACTGTGTGAAAGTTTTATTAAATCGTTCTCATCTAAATCGGCGTTTATTAAGCCGTACTATAGACATTGCGGGAAATGTAACTGTGGACACTGATTGGCCGTTTTATTTACAGCGATTTTTTTTTTATTTTGGGTGCTCCGCGGCGTAAGTTCTGCCGGTTTTCGTCGTCATGGCATGTATTTATCCGCGGCAGCACAAATACTTCCTAAACAGACGTCAGGAGTATTTTGACATTCAGCTCCTTCCATTTAGCGGACATTATACTTCCCGTATAAACTTCAACTGTGGGCGCTGAGATTCTATAATCCCTGAACGTTTGATCATCAGAATTTGTCTTCAACTAAGATGGCGCCGACATATGGCGACATGGTGCTGCGGCTCTGTGTTTGTTTTGTTGCTGTTGTCCGTCTTCTCAGGTGAGATTCGTTCCTCGTCGACTCGTCTACAGTATGATAGAGAGATGCTGCTACTGTTTCGCGAGACTGGATGAATTTGGAGCAAGTTTTACACCAAAAATTCAACATGTTTGACTGTGCCAACGACATTTTTGTTCCATCAAAGCACGTGCGTAAACGTGGTAGTCGTGGTGGCGCACTTGTCAGACTACGTCGGCGCAAACATAGACCTGCATTGCCGAGCATGATCGTAGCAAATGTGCGATCGCTTCGTAATAAGACTGATGAACTTCTATGCCTACTGGAGACGAAACGCGAATTCAAAGACTGTTGTGTGTTCTGTTTCTCTGAAACTTGGTTAGATACATCTATGCCTGACTGCTGTATCACCCACAGGCTTCACTATCTTCAGGTTTGATCGCTGTCCTACTTTATCCAGCAAGGGCCGGCAAAGGGGGCGGGGTGTGCTTTCTCGTGAATAACCAGTGGTGCACAGACGCCAAAGTACTAACCCAGTTCTGTTCCCCTGACCTAGAAACTCTTACAATAAAGTGCCGTCCTTTTTACCTGTCCAGGGAGTTTTCGTCTGTCAACCTTACCGCTGTGTATATTCCTCCTCAAGCCAACACAGCCACTGCCATTAGTCAGCTTTCTGGCATTGTTACTGAACATAAAAACTCAAGTCCAGACTGCGTTTCACTTGTCGCTGGTGTTTTCAACAACGCCAACCTACGGAGAACACCATAACCAAATTGACTACATCATGGTGAAGAGACGCTTCCAAACCAGAGTGAACATTGCCAAGACTAGAAGTTTTCCAGGCGCAGACATTGGAAGTGACCATGACTTAGTCAATGATCACCTTCCGACTTTGCCTAAAGAAGGTCAACAAGCAGGGTCCCACCAGAATCAAGTTTGACCTCGAGAAGCTGAAAGACCCAGAGGTAGCGGAAGCCTTCCAGGCAAAGATAGGAGGAAAATTCGCGCCACTGCTACTTCTAGGTGCAGAAGACACGGACGTGGACACACTGATCGACACATTTAACACTGTTCTAACCCAAACAGCCAGTGAGATCCTTGGCAAACACCGACAAGCAAAGAAACCTTGGGTTACAGCTGACATCTTTGTTCTGTGTGACAAGCGTCGAGAATTAAAGAAAAAGAAATCAGAAGTAGAAGGAGCTAAACAATACAGGGAAATTAACCAGGATATCAAGAAAAGCATGAAAAAGGAAAAGAGTAAACACATAGAAGTAAATCTGAACAAATATAATAGCAAAAAAGCATACCAGTTGATGAAAGACTTGACCAGTGTAAAACAAGGACGCTCCTCTATCATTCAAGATAGGGAAAGGAACTGTCTTACGGAAGACCAAGACATACTGAACAGATGGACAGAGTACTGCTCAGATTTGTACAACCACCGAGCTACAGGGGACCCAGGCATACTTGTCAACCCACCCGTGACCAACAATGGCAACTATCCCATCCTCCGAGAAGAAGTAGAGGCTGCAGTGAAATCGCTGAAAAAAGGGAAGGCAGCAGGAGCAGACAACATCCCTGCAAAGCTAGTCCAAGAAGGGGGAGAAGACATGATAAGCGCCTTACTAACAATCTGCAATAAGATCTGGCAGTCAGGGGATTGGCCCACACCATGGACCCAATCACTTATAATAACTCTCCCCAAAAAAGGCAACTTACATCAATGCCAGAATTATCGCACGATCAGTCTTATATGCCACCCAAGCAAAGTCATGTTAAAGATCCTACTAAACAGGCTGAAGCCACAGGCAGAGGAAATCATAGCTGAGGAACAGGCAGGTTTCAGACCAGGGCGCAGCACAACTGAGCAGATCTTCAACCTGAGAGTTCTATGTGAGAGGTACCTCCAGCACCAGCAAGATCTCTATCATGTCTTTGTGGATTTTAAGAAAGCGTTTGACAGGGTGTGGCATGCAGCCCTTTGGTCCACAATGAAGCTATACAACATTAATGCCAACCTGATCAAAGTCGTAGCAAACCTTTACAACAAGGCCACTAGCGCAGTCTGCTTCAACGGCAAAATAGGAAACTGGTTTAGGACTACAGTCGGAGTCAGACAAGGGTGCTTGCTCTCACCTACTCTTTTCAACATCTTCCTGGAAAGAATCGTAACAGACGCTCTGAAAGATCATGAATGATCTGTCAGTATTGGAGGCAGAACAATCACGAACTTGCGCTTTGCGGACGACATTGATGGCTTTTCAGGAACAGAGAAGGAACTAGCTCAGCTGGTGGAAAAGCTGGACAGTACAGCCATTGCATACGGGATGGAAATCAATGCAGAGAAGACCAAACTGATGACCAATAACACCAATGGCATTGGCACTGACATCATGATTGGAACCCAAAAACTGGAAACCGTTAATAAATTCAAATACTTAGGAGCCATTGTGACAGATGAGGGATCAAAACCAGAAATACTGTCCAGGATTGCGCAGACAACAACAGCACTGACAAGATTGAAGACCATATGCAAGGACAGAAACATCACACTCTGCTCCAAGATCAGACTTATGCGCTCCTTAGTCATCTCAGTGTTTTTGTATGCCTCGAGTCATGGACCCTCACAGCAGACCTTGAAAGGAGGATACAAGCCACTGAAATGAGATGTTTTCGAAGGCTGCTTGGCATTTCATACAGAGATCACGTCACAAACGTGGAAGTGGGAAGCAGAATTAGGCAAGCCATCGGGTCAAATGAAGACCTATTAGCCATTGTGAAAAAAACGCAAACTAAAGTGGTATGGGCATGTCACGCGTTCAGCAGGGCTTGCCAAAACAATCCTGCAAGGCATTGTGCAAGGAGGACGAAGGAGAGGAAGACAGAGGAAAAGATGAGAGGACAATATCTCAGAGTGGACAGGACTGAAGCTGCGCGATACGCTAAGAATGGCAGAGAACAGAGAGGAATGGACGGAGGTGGTTGCCAAGTCATCAGTGATTCCCCAACGGTCGGCAAGACTACGGGATATAGATAGATAGAACCTACGGAAAGAACTGCCAAAATACGTTCAACAAGTGACATGCGCTACGAGAGGTGACAATATTCTCGATCACTGCTATTCAACTAGCAAGAACGCTTTCCATTCAGTCGCACGCGCACCTCTTGGCAACTCTGATCATAACATGATCTACCTAATCCCGTCCTACAAGCAACAAATCAAGCGTGAAAAGCTCGTCAAGCGCACGGTGCGCAAATGGACGGATGCTGCGGCGGAGACACTTCGCGGCTGTTTTGAGGGTACGAACTGGGGCGTGTTCAGAGATGCAGCTTCGGACATTGACTTATACACAGAAACCGTGACATATTACATCAAATTTTGTGAGAACCAGTGTATTCCAACCAAAACTATCGTGCAATACCCGAATGACAAGCCCTGGTTTCATAGTGCCATCAAACAAAAAGTGAAAGCTAAAGACGATGCATTTTTATCAGGTGACAAACAACAATACAAAAAGGCAAAATATGATTTACAGCGAAGCATTAAAGCTGCTAAGCTGAGCTACCGTAGTAAGCTTGAAAATAATCTGTCCACACTCCCCCAAACAACTCACGTGACTTATGGCAAGGCTTACAGAATATTACCAACTTCAAGCAAGCATCTAAACCAACAGACACACAAGACCCCACACTACCAGACAAACTGAACGTGTTTTACAGCAGATTTGACAAGGAAAATGACCACCACCCACCCACCCCCCCCCCACCCACCCACTCACCCCCCCACCACCCACCCCTGTGCTGCATACACCCATTGACGAGGACACTAAGCCTTTTGTTGTCTATGAACACGATGTCAAGCAAATGCTTGAGAGGTTGAATGTCCGCACAGCTGCAGGCCCGGATGATATTTCGCCCAGCCTGCTCCGTCGCTGTGTTAGCCAGCTCTCAAACGTTTTCACAGACATCTTTAACTGGTCCCTCAGACTCTGTAAAGTTTCACTATGCTTAAAAAAATCTGTTATCATTCCGGTCCCGAAAAAAGTCCACAGTTTCTTCCCTTAACGATTACGGGCCTGTTGCCCTTACGTCTGTCATTATGAAACTTTTGAGCGGTCTGGTTCTGCAACACATTAAAACTGTTATCCCACCCACCTTAGATCCCTACCAGTTTGCCTATCGGGCCAATCGGGCAGTGGATGACGCCGTATTCCTGGGTCTGCACCGTGCACTGGAACATCTTGAGAAAGCCAACACGTATGTTAGGGTATTATTTGTGGACTACAGCTCCGCATTCAATACTATGAGAAACTGATCCAGCTAGGTGTTGACAGTTCACTATGCCAGTGGATCAACGATTTTTTGTCAGGTAGACCTCAGGTAGTCAGAGTTGGTTCGTGCAGTCAGCATTCAGCCCCAGGGAGTCGACAGTCAGGTGGATGTCACCACTCGGCTGGTTCATGTAGTCGCGTTTCTAAGCCCGTCACACTGAGCACGGGTGCACCCCAAGGTTGTGTTTTGTCCCCAATGTTATACTCTCTTTTTATCCATGATTGTACTTCAACGGATAACTCCCTTACAGTTAAATTTGCTAACGACACCACTGTTGAAGGTTTTATTTTAAACAACAATGAAACAGCATACAGAGAGAGAGTAGATGAACTTGTTGGCTGGTGTTCTGACAATAACTTTGTCCTGAATGTGCCTATAACGAAAGAACTGGTCATGGATTTCAGGAAAATCAAAAGTGACATTGTTCCCCTCACTATTCATGGTAGCCATGTTGAAATTGTTGATTGTTTCAGGTTTCTCGGCACCCACATCTCAAACGATCTTAAATAGGAGAAAAACGTTGATTGTTTAGTGAAAAAATCACAGCAACGACTGTTTTTTCTCAGACGTCTTAAAACGTTTGGCGTCAGCAGACAAATTTTGACCAACTTCTACCGGGCAGTTATTGAAAGTATTTTGACCTTCTCCCTGACCGTTTGGTTTGGCAGCACCACACAGAAAGAGCGATCCAAATTAAAGAGAGTAGTAAAAACTGCATCGAAAATCATAGGTATCGATTTGCCCTCGTTAGAGTCCCTCTTCCACGAAAGAATGCTAAAAAAAAAAGCTAGATCCATCCTCAGAGATGATTCCCACCCAGCCCATGAGTTGTTTGAGATGTTGCCATCAGGGTGCCGTTATAGAGCGATCGGAACACGCGCGAGTTGTTTCAAAAACAGTTTTTGCCCAACTGCTGTCCAGACTTTTAATGATGCAAACAAACGCCAAACCTGACCCATCCTGACCCATTACATTAAACGGTGTCTAGCTATCAGCATAATACTTCATCTACACGGCTATGCAGAACACACTTTTAGTTACGGAGCGGTCGGGTGAAACTGAGTGTAAGATAAGCCATCGGTGGCGATTAATCATTAGCGCGCGCCCTAGTCATACTGACTGGAAGAACTGTTCATGATGCTAGAAGGGAATGCTCTTCCATTATCCTACTACTAAGTGTAACTGCTGTCAAACATCCCGCAGGGTATGTAGAAAAATGAGGAAGCAGAGATAGAGAACATTAAACACTGGCATAACACACACATCAGTAGTCCCGCAACAAAGATTATAGAAGGAATAGTTGATGCCAGATAGTTACCTAGATACCTGCTCGCAGCGTGGAGTGACTGTATACCACAGCAGAGGGGAGTGACTGTATACCACAGCAGCAGGTGGCTGGCCAAACTAATGTGTAGGAAATAGGGCTAACTGCACTGCTGTGTCTATGATGCAAGTGACGTGTTCAGATTTATATTACGATATGTCCTATGTGATTTGTGTTACTGTGAAATCGTGTTTATTGCCTTAATGATTAGACCACAATAGTTACTAAGACATACGGCGTGTGTGTGTGTGTGTGTGTGTGTGTGTGTGTGTGTGTGTGTGTGTGTGTGTGTGTGTGTGTGTGTGTGTGTGTGTGTGTGTGCACGTGAGTAGATTAATTATATTTTGATGTGTTTAACGTTCTTCTTTTTATGTTGCGCAGCACCGCAACGATTTCCTAATGTATTATTACATATGGCAATAAAGTTCTATCATCATCATCATACTTTGTTTTCTTTGATTGTTTTGTTTTCTCTTTACATTGGCTCTCCATCTTTGATTGACGTTTGTTCAACCACCGCTATTGTAGTTGCTGTTTAATTGTGAAACAAAATACAGCTGTTAGCGAAATATTCATGGTTAGAGGCAAACAAAAAGTGCATAAATTACGAGTGGGTCACCTCAACGTTTTTCAGCTTTATAATAAGCTATCTGATCTGTCAGCGTTCCTTATCAGTCCCACACCGTTCGACATTTTCGGCCTTACTGAGTCACTCCTAAATTCAAACATCAGTGATGATGCCGTGAAAATTCCTAATTTTGGTATCATGAGAAGAGATTCCTCCTGTCACGGTCAAACAGGCATTGCTTTATACGTTCATCACTGTATTGAACACTTAGTCCGTAGGCGTAAAGACTTAGAAACGGCTGAAGTAGAGTGTGTGTGGATTGAGGTCAAGAGCCCGTACTGCTCACCGTCATTTGTCGGGTTTCTTTACCGTAATCCGGCGTCTACCTTCGAGTGTATGACAATTTTACTTCTAACCTAGACAAAGTTTGTAAAGGGCAAAATGACGTCATGCTTTTAGATGACTTTTATATAGACATGATTAAACCCCATCCCGCATGGGAAAACTACATCTTCTTTATTTGGCCTAGTACAGCTAGTTAAATCCCCCACCAGAATTACCGCCACGAGCTCTACGTTCATTGACCACGTCTATACAAACAAACTGCAGGCGGTGACCGATGTTAGTGTTTTAGATCTTAGTGTTAGTGACCACTGCCCCGTGATTTGTTGTTGGTCTTTAAATCTCCCCAAATTAAGAAAACCGAGTCATACTACAACCGACAGGTCGTTTTCGCATTTCAATCGTAATGCGTTTCTTGACTTGGTCTCAGTAACACTTCTTTTGACGAGGTCCTTCTCACAGATGATCCACATATTGCGCTCTCCACTTGGTACAGTTTATTCCTTGGAGTATTAGACACACATGCGTCGATTAGAACCAGAAAAAAAAGTAAAGAGTGAAATACATCCCCCTTGCTTGACAAAAGAAATAATGCATACCATGTCGGTGCGAAATGACCTAAAACGAAAGAAAAAAAAAAAGAACTTTATTGAATTTAAAAAGCAGCGAAACCGTCTGAGGTCAATGGTGCGCGCCGCGAGGAGGGACTTTATCTGCAACACTGTCAAGGACAACAAAGATGTGTCAGCAGTGTAGCGGGTACTGAATTCGATCACCCGAGGCAATAGCAGTAGGTCAACAACCATCCCTAGTAATCTCTCCGCCGACACATTTGACGAACATTTTCTGTCTGTTGCCGATTTGATAACTACTCCTAGTCGTGATACAGAGGCTGAGATATGCCCCCATTACTTAGTTAATTTCTGCAACAGAAAAACAACTGGCACACCACCATTTTATATCCTCACACTTGCTGTGCACGAAGTGGGCAAACTAATTAGTGACCTAGCTAATAAAAAAAAGTCCTTCGGCCATGATGATATCAGCCCACAAATATTAAAGTTGTCCATACCATACACCATAGAGACCCTTACTTATATTTTCAACTTATGTATTCAAAACAATGTATTCCCTACAGACCTTAAAGTCGCAAAAGTCGTTCCACTGCCAAAATGAAAAGAACGTACTGATCCTAATAGTCCACAAGCTAGGAAGGTCTACCGTGCACCCCCCCCCCCCCCCCCCCAGTACTCAATAAGATGGGTTTCAAAGTGTTCCTTAGTATGTCCTGAGATGTTTAAGCCATGTTCCCCGAAAATCCTTAGGAACACACCAGAGATATAGCCGATGGCGCAAGGGTACCCCCATTCACGCTCTTCGCAGGTGCTAAAATGAGGTTGAGAAACATTTTCCTCTAAATAAATCAGAATTCATTCCAGAAACCCAAATCAGGCAATATTATGTCAAGGCACACCTTCTGCATCCTCTGCAAAAAACAGAATGAAAAAATATTGAATCTCTGGCTCACAGTGAAGGTATTTGTGCACCCAGTAAACGACCATTTCCGCGAAATCGCAAAAAAAAAGACAAAAATAATGTGTCAGATGCCTTCAGACATTTTCTATAGCACTGACAGTCCATTTTCAGGTTTACATCATTAAAACAGGATGTCACAATTATTATAAACTTGACTAGGTGATGCTGTGATCACTGTGAGTGCCACAGTGGTTGATTTTGTATCCCTACCCCCAAGTTGTAAAAATACACAAAATTAATTAGAAAAAATTGCTTACGTTATTCCATTTTATTTTGACCTCTCTTTACCTATTAAGTTTCAATAATGTGAGCATAAAGTGCAAGAAAATAAGTAAAGTCGGCATCCTTTACGTTACATTCGTGGTGAATGATAACTTTTTCCCATTTAAAATTGCCGAATTGGGAAACATACGTTGTTTCCGGTACCCACAGAAATTTTGTACTCAACCGATAGGTCTTTGTTAGGTTTTATTGGTTAGGATAGAGTACCACAGTTACTCCCAACCTGATTTTGTGATGCTATGATGCATTTAGGGGCCACAGTGGCTGAATCTGCTGCCCTACCCCCCATTTTACCAGTACGCAAAGTAACGCAAAATAATCATAAAAATTGCTTACATCATACTCCTCTGTTTAAATATTTTTTGTTGCCAGTTTTTTTTTTTAAGTATGCATATTGAGCATAACAAGTTGTGATCATTTCATTAATTTCAATGTAACCCATCAATTTAATTGTAACTATTTTTAACTGGCTGGTCTTTTATGTGATATTTTACCTAGCGTAAGGCGGGTCTAGTAAGGTCTCCCCTTTTCCTTTCATTTATTTTCATCTAGAAATGTGTAAATATGAATGCGTAATAAAGTTTCATGGTTCCTAATAGCCAAAACAATGTTATCAAAATACTTAGTTTCCACATGTCGACCACGAGATCTCCACTTCCAACTTCTGCAACGTTCAATTTTTTATGGCCGTCTTTAAATCTTATATTGTTCTGGATGCCAATAAGTAAGCTGTCAAGAGCTAGGCAGCATGTTTTCAGAGTTTGGTGTATAGGGGCGTGTCTTCTGGTCAGAACTGCCAGCAGACCGCTTCTGTGTATGGACATGTTTGGAGAATGTGCTAAGGAGACTGATTTTCTACGCCAAATTCGCATAGTGCTGTTTCCGCATGACCCAATCCTTCGAGGTGAGTCCAGCAGGGTCCTTACGGTCTGTGAACATTTGTGAAAGTTGTTAAAAAATGACAAGGCTTTTTCAGGGCCCTGGAAAGTCTGTCAATTTCAGTCCTTTTCCTTAAAGTCTGTGAAAGTTTGTACAAAATTACAACGTGCTGGCAGACTTTTGTCTACTTCTTTTTTTTTTTTTTTTTTTTTTCTCCCCCAATTTGTGACTATTCCATTGCAAACGATCATGCTGACGCTTGTTGCAAGTGATCTATATTTAGCTCTGATCATAAAGTGACTGCATGGCCTCTCCACCCGGGTCTGCCCTGGGGGACTTGGGTGGGGTTAGGTACTTTTTAGTTCCCAGGGTCACCCTGGTCAGCCCCACAGGGTGGGTTTTCCTCTCTATTCTGGGGCATGTGTTTCTGTCTACCCTTTGTCCATTCACCTGTATTTGCCTTTTTAACACCCTCCCTACTGTATGCACTGCCTGTAGCTCTTGATATTGGATGTGTGTTGCTAAATGGTCTTAGCTTTATTTAGGCCCCATGTGTTAGGTTTATTTAATGTATTTGACCGGCTGGCGACATACATTCAATGTTCTGTTTAGGTTTTTTTTTTTCACAAGCAGTGCAGGCACGTCCTGAGAAAGCCTTGTTGCTGTCGGGACGTTAAGCAATGTACAATCAATCTTTCTGCCGAACATTCTGATTGGTTGTTTACGCTTCTACCGAAGTCCGCCATTCGCTAAGCGTTCTTTTATTTTGGTATCTCTTCATGCATTAGGCACGGAAGCTTCAAATAATTGCTGATACAGAGTGATCTGATTAAAGTGTGTAAACCTTCAGGCTTGATTTTGGGTTTGTAAAACGTTCCTGCTTTTCTGTATGGACCCAGTCCAGAGTAATCAGTGCGTAGATGAAAGATGGTGGCCTGGCTCTCCCTGTTCAGCTTGTTTGATGTCATCTGCCCACGGGCTGCAGCCGCCATTCTGCTGTTGCCAATCACTTTGTTGTTGTAGTGTCTCCATTCCCAGCTAGTCCAGAATGCACTGGAATCCACTGCAGCACTATTTTGTGGACAGGGCATCCAGTCTATCTTGAAGCTTCTTGGTGAGATCAGTGGATCAAGCTGCTGCCTTTCCCTAGCTAGTGCTCTGCTGCTGTGTTGAGCACCTGCAGATCTGTACGATAGTTGGAGCTGTTGCCACCAGCTGGTAAGGAGAGGGAGGTAGTAGTGCGGTCTGCACAACAGATGTACACGCACGGCATCTTGTGTGGTATCACAGCTGCAGTGAGGGTAGCGCTTGTGCACAACCTCCAGCAAGATGGCTTTGTGCGGTGCCGCGACCTTTGGCAAAGAGTCCTGGAACATTGTTTATGTTGTCTTGAAGGCTCTTTCGAGATGTCCAGGTATCTGTAGGGAGCTGTTCACACATCTTTGGGCTTGGTTCCAGGACGTCAGTGTTAGCCCTTTGCAGGACCTTCAGTTGGCGGTTCAGATTTGGGCGGTTCAGATTTGGACATTTCTGACGGTTCTTGGTCTGCTCCTGTAGTCTCCCATGCTGTCGGTGTTTAGTAAGTTTCTTCATCGTGTGTGCTGTTCTGCATTCCAGTGGCTCCAATGTCCTCCATTTCCTAAATTGGGGTGCTCCAGATGGCTCTAAGAATGTCGCTGCACCATGAGAATGACCCATGTTCTGCATCTTGTCAAGCCTGGCTTTTTGGGTTTTGCAGGCAGTGTTTCATGTTGTCGATGTATCTTGGTACCGCACGACTGGTCTGACCGAGCAGGTGTTTGCTTGTGCCAGGATGCTGTAATTTGCGCCAATGTGGTCCCCACCAGTTTCTTCATCAGAGACTTTTTTTTTTTGCAGCTCTAGCTTCCATGGCTTCAATGTGAGGCCTCCACGTGAATCCAGTAATTTATTTGTTGCCAGTAAAGTTGGCCTGTCTGTCTTTGGTACTCGAAGGTCTCCAGTTTTGAGGTGACCTCTTCCGTCTGATTGAAAGAGATGGTCTAGCTCAGTTTGAGTGGCCTCTTTCAGTCCAGCTGCTGACTCTATTGGCAGCATCCTGGATTCTGGAGGATGCTATTTCTTTATGTTTTCTGGAGGATGCTATTTCTTTATGTTCTGCTGCGCTCCACACTGCAAAGTCATCCGCATGGAGGATGTTCGAGACGAACCTTGGTACTGTTGTACTGATGTCATTAATGTAGACCAAAAACAGCATTAGACACAACATCTCCCTGAGGTACACCTTCCCCGAGTTTGACAAGAGTGCTGAATGTGCAGACGATAGAAGCTTCAGCGGCAGCCCCTGTTAAGCATGCCTTAAATAAAAAGAATTACAATTAAATTGATGGGTCACATTGAAATTAATGAAATTATCACAAATGTTTATGCTCAATATGCATATTTTGTTAAGAAAACTGGCAACAAACATATTTAATCAGAGGAGCAATTGTTATGATCATTTTTTCGTTCCTTTGCGTACAGGTAAAATGGGGGTAGGGCACAGATTCAGCCACTGTGGCCCCTAAATGCATCACAGCATCATAAAATCAGGTTGGGAGTAACTGTGGTACTCTTTCCTAAACAATAAAACCTAAAAAAGACCTATCAGTTATATACAAAATTTCTGAGGGCATCGGAAACAACATACGTTTCCCAATTCGGCAATTTTAAATGGGAAAAAGCTATCATTCACCACGAACATACCGTAAAGGATGCCGACTTTCCTTATTTTCTTGTACTTTATGCTCACATTATTCAAACGTAATAGGTAAAGAGAGGTCAAAATAAAATGGAATAACGTAAGCAATTTTTTCTAATTAATTTTGTGTATTTTTACAACTTGGGGGTAGGGATACAAAATCAACCACTGTGGCACTCACAGTAATCACAGCATCACCTAGTCAAGTTTATAATAATTGTGACATCCTGTTTTAATGATGTAAACCTGAAAATGGACTGTCAGTGCTATAGAAAATGTCTGAAGGCATCTGACACATTATTTTTGTCTTTTTTTTTTGCGATTTCGCGGAAATGGTCGTTTAATGGGTGCACAAATACCTTCACTGTGAGCCAGAGATTCAATATTTTTTCATTCTGTTTTTTGCAGAGGATGCAGAAGGTGTGCCTTGACATAATATTGCCTGATTTGGGTTTCTGGAATGAATTCTGATTTATTTAGAGGAAAATGTTTCTCAACCTCATTTTAGCACCTGCGAAGAGCGTGAATGGGGGTACCCTTGCGCCATCGGCTATATCTCTGGTGTGTTCCTAAGGATTTTCGGGGAACATGGCTTAAACATCTCAGGACATACTAAGGAACACTTTGAAACCCATCTTATTGAGTACTTGGGGGGGGGGGGTGCACGGTAGACCTTCCTAGCTTATGTACTATAACAACTATAGACCCATTTATCTGCTGTCAGTATTATCTAAGCCCCTCGAAAAGCATATACATAAACACCTGTCTGACTACTTAGAATCACAAAAGTTGCTCCATTCGTCTCAGGCAGGATTTCGCCCTCGGCACTCATGTCATACGGCTCTGAGCAGATTAACAGACACATGGCTTTCAAATATGAATGATTCGCAGCTGACAGGTGTAATTTATCTTGACTTCAAAAAGGCTTTCGACTTAGTGAACCATACAATATTGATTTCCAGACTTAAGCATTATCTTCGAAACGACATGGCTGTTTCGTTGTTTACGTCATTCCTCGGAAACAGGAAACAGAAAGTAATTGCTTTTGGAGCCTACTCTTCTACTAAAGATGTTAAACTCGGAGTTCCGCAGGTGTCAATCTTAAGTCCTCTTTTATTTTGTATTTACATCAATTACCTACCTCTAAGTCTAAGCTACGAAGCAACACAGTGTGATATTTCGCCGATGACACCTCAATCCACACAGCTAACAAAGACATAGGTGTGGTTGAAAACGGCCTTCAACAAAGTCTCGATGATATAGCAGCATGGTGTAAAGTGAACTCTGTGATTCTGCATCCTACTAAAACAAAATCTATGATTATTGAAACACACCAAAAGCATCAGACGAAACCATTAAAGCTTAATCTATCACTCGGCGACGACATAAAAGAACAGGTAGCCGAACATCGTCTATTGGCGGTCACAATTGATAATCAACTGAGGTGGCAGATGCACATTGACAATGTATGTAAAACGGTCTCTAGAAATGTCTTTATGTTATCGAAATTAAAGTATTACACAGATAGTGAAAACATAAAATTGTTCAGTAATGTATGCATCATGTCACACATAAACTATGCATCGACGGTGTGGGATTGTTGCAGTGATGTCCACTTAAAAGACTAAATTCTTTACATAGGAGAATGGCAAAATTAATTCTTCCCGATTCGCACTTGACAACCGAGAAAATCTCAATAAAGCTGGATTCCTACCCCTTCAAAATCACTTTAAATTTAACCAAGGGGTACTGATGTTGAAATTTGTGGAACCATAGCGCTCCAGAATGTCTAATAGATCTGTTTAAAAAATAAAATTCCTGCTATGGGAATATGAGGGGTCTTTATATTGTTCCAAAACCCCGAATAGATATATTTAAATCCACTTTGTCATTTGCGGGTTCCACACTGTGGAACTCACTTCCACATCACGTTAAAGCCACTCCGACATTATTTCGTTTCAAGACAAGTCTTT
>BTPG01000008.1:54606474-54733974 GCA_036245525.1 Semisulcospira habei
AGTAGATGTTTTTGAATGTGTTTTTCAAAGGGTTTTGACAAAGCTGACAGAAGGGAGATTGGACGATAATTATTGATATCTTCAAGATCTTTAGATTTAGGGATTGGGATTACCTTTGCTTCTTTAAGAATGGTTGGAAATGTACTTTGCTTTATGCAGAGTACATTTCCAACCATTCTTAAAGAAGCAAAGAGAGAGAGAGAGAGAGCGAGCACCTATACATATTTGCCTTTGCTGTATGAATTCTAATGTACTTAATGATTTTATGCGTAATGCATTACTTTGCATTTTTACTCATTATATATTTTTTTGCGTACGCGTTATACGCGTATGTATGTCTGGAGTGCGTGTCCGAGAGCGTGTGTGTGTATGTGTGCGTGTGTGTCTAAGTGCGTGCGTGTGTAAGTTTGTGTTTGTGTGTGTGTCAGTGTGCATGCGTGCGTGCATGCGTAATTGCGGTGTGCATGTGTGTATGTGTGTGTGCGTGCGTGCGTGCATGCATGAGGTGTGGTGTGCATGCGTGCGTACCGGAGTGCGTGTGTGTGTGTGTGAGCGTGCGTGTGCGTGCGTATGTGCGGGCGTGCATGCGTGAGCGAGTGCATGCATGCGTCAGCGTGTGGTATGTGTATCTTTACATGTCTATGTCATTTATGTAGTAGATGTAGCAACGGCAAGTTTGAAAACTGGTCCTGTTACCAATAACTTCTACCGTTGGAAAATAAAGGTTCATTGTTCATTGTTCATTGTTCTCTCTCTCTCTCTCTCTCTCTCTCTCTCATCTCTCCTCTCTCTCTCTCTCTCTCTCTCTCTCTCCTCTCTCTCTCTCTCTCCTCTCTCTCTCTCTCTCTCTCTCTCTCTCTCTGTCTGTAAAACATAATCGATATAATACGCCTTCTATTGTAGTACATCAATGCTAGATAGAACAAAATCTGTGCAACTGAAACGTTGACATTTCCTGGGATTGAGCTCGCTTGAGTCAACAGCACGCTGATTCCTTTTGGGGGGTTATTTTCCTTCCGTCTAAAATGAGCAGAAACAAGTAGCTTCTGTTACAAAGAGAAGCACCTAAAAAGGGGGAAATGAAAAGAAGACCGGCACAGAAAATGCACTGCGCTGTCTCGCGGTGTGTTGCACTAAGCTGACACGACTAAGGTAAGGGACAGCGGCTACCAAGTCATCGCACCCTGACATTTGAGGGCCATTTCAGTAAGAAATCCTCAATTTAAAGTAATGTTTGCTGTCATTTAAAAACCGCGCAGGCATGGAATACGTGGATTTCCTTTTCAGATTGGGGAAATTGCTCTATTTCAAACGTAGGCGGATGAGTGGCAGATGGGGAGTGAACGGAGGGGGCTTGCAAGAGAGAGAAGGGGTGGATGTCTGGAGAGAGAACAGCAAAGATGGATATTACGACAGGTGGACTGCCAAACAATTACTACTAAAATGATATATGAAGACCACTAAGCTGTTGTTGATGATACCGAAGTTAATTGTATCTACATGTTTAAATACGTTAAAGAACTATAATGTTGGGTATTTAGTGATATTCATTTTTCTTTGACCTACTAGACTACCTTTTAAGTCATTTCTATTTATAGAAGGGACTTTTTAGGACGGGTCGCGGAGGGGGGAATTTAATAGCATGTCGAGGATGTCAAAGGCGGGCAGACCTGAACCTCTCACAATTGAAGTAACAAGATATAAATTACGTCATGTCTAGTTACGCTAACCTCGCTGCTGAACGTACATTTGGCGTGTAGCGCCGTATGTGCGTATGTATGTATGTGCGTGCTTATGTATGAAAACAAGAGAATCTCCGATATTTTTGTACACACAAGCTTGAAACTTGGCGAAATACTTTCTTAAAGGGGTGGCTAAAAGAGCCTCCGAGCATATTGTAATGAAAGACACTGGATGAGTTCGTTAGCCAGCTTTGTATTCTTTCAATTTCTTTAGTAAAAAATTAATTCTTTTCAGAACTGTAAAAACCTTTACTTCTAGAGAAAGTCAGACAGTGGCGGTGACGTAAAAGAGGAAACTCCGTCACCACGCAGACATTGACATAATACTCTAAATTTGACGTAATTCTCTTTAGCGCGCGCCGAAGTCTCTCTCTCTCTCTCTCTCTCTCTCTCTCTCTCTCTCTCTCTCTCTCTCTCTCTCTCTCTCTCTCTCTCTCTCTCTCTCTCTCTCTCTCTCTCTTTCTCTAGTCTCTCTCTCTCTCTCTCTCTCTCTCTCTCTCTCTCTCTCTCTCTCTCTCTCTCTCTCTCTCTCTCACTCACGCAGACATACGCGCATCTCCAAGAGGTATAGATCCTCATGCGCCCGGAGAGCGCATGAGGATCTATGTCTCTTGGAGATGTTTGGATCGCGCACTCAAGCACGCACTAAAACACACATACACACACACACACACACACACACACACACACACACACACACACACACACACACACACACGCACACGCACGCACGCACGCACACACACACACACACACACACACACACATTGTCGAGCTTTCAGAAGAGCATGCAGATGATCCGATATAGCTAGTTTCGAAAAAGACGTTGGATGAGTTCGTTAGCCAGCTTTGTACCCTTTCAACTTCTTCAGCAAAAAGTAATTCTTTTCAGAAAAAAATTAAAACAGTAAAAAAAATTGACATCTGGAGAAAGTCAGACAGTGCCGGTGACGTAAAAGAAGCAACACCGTCACCACGCAGAAATACTCTAAATATGACGTAATTTTTTCTCTCTCTCGCTCGCTCTCTCTCACACATGTGCGCGCATTTCCAAGAGGCATAGACCCTCATGTGGCCGGAGGGCACATGAACATCTATGCCTCTTGAGGATGTTTGGAGCGCTCGCATGTATGCACGCACACGCACACGCATACACACACATCGACGCGCTTTCAGAAGAGCATGCAGGTGTACTTAGTATAGCATGTGGCTAGGTAAAGTCAACCTGATTGCACACAAATTATAGCAAGACTGAAATTGTACCGTGAAATTCTAGTTTTGTCACCATGTTCGCAAGTCTTGAAGCGAAAGCGAAACTCATATCACGTTAAATATAAAACAAAAAAAAGTACGTCATGACAAATGACGTTTGACAAACCAATGACGCGTATGCAATGCGCGCGCCCCTTATAGAGTTCACTATGACGCATTGGCATATCTGCGATTCTTTTCAAAAGGAAATATTTCAACATCAGAATCAAGCCAAAGACAAAAGGTAGAGACCCTTGACAGCGCAGACAGCTCTTATATAGAAGGGACTTTGTGGGTTATGGTTCATCCCATCTTGTTTATATTCCTCTTTTATGAATAGTTCCACTGGCCCGGCACTCTGGTCTCAATCAGATGTGTAGCGGGACTGAGAGGCAGTCTAAAGTGTGGCCGAGGTCGCAAGACGCTGGCATCTCTGCCTTTAACCCTCTGAGGAAATATATGAAACCATTTGGTCCAGAGCTACCACAGGATACGTAAGGACCATGATAGTTCAAGGGTTGTGCTGAAAAAGCTTGGCGCTTGAAGGCGCCAAGCTTTTCTAGCACAACCCTTGAACTATCATGATCATGTCCAACTTTCTGTCAAATTTCTGGACAAATTATGAAGCTGGGAGTTTCAACATCTAGACTGAGGGTGTTAGTTAATAGGTTATGATCATCCCTTGCAAACGAGAGCTGTTCGAGAAGATCCGAACCTCCTCTTGACAAATATCAATGTCGTTCGTTATACATCTGTGTCGTTTTACAGGGAAGGCGCTGAGGTTTAATTTTTCAGCTTAAGAGTCCAGATTGTGGCCACAACGTTTTACCCTTTGCTCTGACCCCTCAGCCTTGCACAATCTCTGCGGCTTTCTTCCGAATGTTCAACACAGATTTAAATGGGACTCTTTCCTGTCAGCAAGTAGCGTATATTCTCGTGAGCCCATGCAGGTCTTCAGAGGCGCACGAGACTATGTGCCTCTTGGAGATGAAATAAAGTGTTTTCTGGCTGACCGCAGTGCAAAAGATCAATCTCATTCTACCGTTGCCTGAACAAAGACATGTTGGAACAGGGGGGACACTGATTGAAACCTCCCTTTTATACATTCCCTTCCTCCCCCCCCCCCCCCACATCCTCCACACAACCCCGCACCACCCAGTTCTGACCGAAGACTCAATCGCTGTCCCATTTACCTCCAAAATCACGGGGTTTTGTTAAGCGGTTCAGTGCCGAGAAAATCTGTACACCACCCAAGTGCAAGAGGTATAGATCCGCATGAGCCCCCGCAGTTGCGGGGGCTTATGAGGATCTATGCTTCTTGCTGACACCACTCTGAATCCATGTTCCCGAAAGCTATGTCATTTTGGTGTTGAAATAACAAACAAAAATGCCGAAACATAATCTGCGTCAGCTGCCACCGGACGGGTTAAAATGGCAAAGCAGAAGTAGCGTTGGATATATAATGTTGTAGCAGACTGGTAGACCAGGAAAGTTGGAAGGTAGTGGCTGAACTACTGGAATAGCTTGGTGGCGAACTACCTCTACCCATAAGCTTTCATGATCAAGACGTCTCTTGCAACAGAGACTGAAATTCACCGCCGGACTACCCGAAAACAACAAGCAGAACCCAAATGCAAGAGGCATAGATCCTCATGAACCCACGCAGTTGCGGGGGCTCATGTGGATCTATGCCTCTTGCTGCTTTTACTTTGACTCCATGTTCCTTGCACGGATACAGTTTTCGGGCGTTAAGTTTACTTTGGGATTTCAGAAACACAATCTGCGTATAGTGGAAGGAAAGAAGTTTAGAAGACGGTATGGCTTTGAACAGCGCTTAGGCAAGGTCGACCAGGGCAATTGCTTTGGGATCGCTTTTTCGCTTTTCCTTATTTTCTGTTTGAACCTTCCTTCATACTGCACTGTTATCATTCTTTAGATTGTCTTTTTTATTATTAGATTTACGTGTAAATTGTAAAATCTAAAACAATTGGCTACATTAGTCTGAGAAGGTGATCAGCAAAGAAAAACGTGTGTCTATAACTATCGGTATTGTAATAGACTTATGAGGAAAAAGGATTCACTTGTTAACGCTTTCTTCTGTCGTTTTAGTCCTAACGGTGACGGTGCACGAAGTCTGATGTAGAAAACTGCCTTTTCATAAAGAAACATTTACTAGTAGGTTTGTAAATTGCTCGCAGATTCAGCGGTTCTCTTTATCTCCCTTAATTGAGAGAACTCAGAACTCAGAACTCAGAACACTTTATTCGGTAGGTCAACGACCCATTCGAATTGGGGTGAGATTACATAACTGGAAAAACCAATGACAACACGAGAAAGGAAACAGACAAGATATGAATAAAAAGAAACAACAATTTCTTCTTGGAATTGGTACTCATAATATAATGATCACACACACACACACACACACACACACACACACACACACACACACACACACACACACACACACACACACACACACACGCCGCACAGCGCACACAGACGCGCTGCATCAGGGGGTCTAGTAGTACCCCACTTTGAGGCAGACTGAACAGATGTTTTGCGGCCATCGGCCCATAGGTAATGTCCTATTACACAGATAGTTGTTCATTGCGTAATTTAAGTGCATAGAATATGAACATTGCAACTTTTCTGATAGAGTCGCAGTCCAGGTTTGCAAGCAACAAACTTATGTCCTCATTCTTAGTGTCATTCAAAAGGCTAGCCAAGTACTTATTCCTCAGTGCTGAGTATCTATTACAATACAAGAGGAAGTGTTCTTCATTCTCCACAGTCCCAATACAGAATGGACAGTCCTTTACATGTGTATTTGAATACCTATTATTTACATTCAGTTCTACTGTTCCCAGTCTGAAACGTATAAGGCTGTCCCTGAATTTCTTTATCGTAATCTGGAATAGATATCTTTCTGGTTCGAATACCGTTTTGAACTGCTTGTAAGTTGCAAACCTGTCGCTTGACTGAACCTTCGTTTCCCATGACTGTACAAATGACTCTTTCAGTCTTTGCCTGTACAACAACAAAAAAGCCCTTTCATCACCCACACCACCGTTTTGCCAAACGTGGCCAAAGCCATACTTGTGTAGGGTGCTTTCAATTTGGTTCGCCCAAAAACAACTTGCTACGGTACAGTTTAACTGCATCTTGTACGCCTGCTTAGGAAGTCTTGTATCAGACATCTTAATCAGTTTCATCCAATACTTTGTAGCTCTTATTATGCTATTTATGTGCAGTGGATGCCTACCCGTTTCACCATAAGCTGTCTGATTTGGGGTTCTGACATCCACACTCAGTAGTCTCTTGCAGGCGAAAGTGTGCACCTTTTCTATTGTTTCGAACTGCTTCAACCCCCATACTTCAGACGAGTAAAGGAGCATCGGCGCCACCTGGGTATCAAAAAGCTTAAAGAAAATACATGGGTTAAGGTTGCCAAGTTTCCACATAGTCCTCAATAACTGAGAAACTTTCGCCTTCGCCTTTACAGCATAGTCGGAGAGCGCCACAGTAAACGATAGTTTTGTGGTCAATGTGAAACCAAGGTATTTATAACTGTTAACCACTTCCATTTCGGTTGCACCAATATACCATTTGTCTTTCACTGGCAGTCGCCCGCCTTTTCTAAAAACCATTACCTTGGTTTTCTCGAGACTAACCTCTAAACCAAGTCTATCAGAAGAGCGCTTGAGGTTAGTTATCTGGTTCTGCAGCCCCACAGCGCTTGTGGACAATAGAGCTACATCGTCAGCAAAAAGTAATGAAAAAAGTTCTCTCAGACCAGGCAGTAGTTGTACTCCGTGTCGACCATTTTCATTTACGTAGTTTGCAACTTCATTAATTAACAAAGAGAAAATTACAGGGCTTGCTAAACAACCCTGCCTGACCCCGGCGGGGCAGTCGAAAAAATCCGAGTATTGGAAGCCCGCCCTTACACACGCCTGAACAGATGCATACATGGCTTTCAGCATCTGAACCATTTTTGTAGAGACCTGTACATGGGTAAGAACAGACCACAACATTTCCCTGTCTACAGAGTCAAAAGCACGCTTGTAATCGATGAAAGCCACATATAGTTTCTTATTTCGAGCAAGGGATCTTTGTATAATAGATATCAAAGTGAATATATGATCAACAGTCGAGTATCCCTGCCGAAACCCGGCTTGCTCTTCGTTTATTTTTCCCTCTTTTTCTGCCCACTTGTAGAGTCTACTGTTTAGAATGGAAGTAAAAGCTTTACTGGTCACACTGAGCAGAGACACCCCTCTATAGTTGGCTGGGTTATTTGTATCGCCCTTCTTAAAGATCGGAACAATCACGGAACGACTCCACTCAACAGGAAAGTACTGGTTATCGAGCAGGTGATTAAAGTATTTCGTCAAAAATGGCACAATAGTATCACCTGCATGTTTCAGGTACTCTGATAACACTTGATCAATGCCTGCCGCTTTCCCAGATTTCAGCTTGCACACAGCGTGTCTGACCTCCTGCTCTGTTATTGGGCCGTCCAACTCGGGCACGTGCCTACATGTTCCCGAGTCCGCCGGCCCAGGAACAGAGCAGGTTGGTAGCGGGAATTCCCGGTCGTCCTTGTCCGGTAAGTGACCACTGAGCACAGTGCTAAAATGTGTCTCCCAAGTCTCTATTTTTATCTTGGGCTGTTCTTGTTTCCTTCTGTTCGCGATTCGCACGTTTTTCCAAAACACCGCACTGTTGTTTGCATTGTCCAGTAGCCGTCTGCACGTGGATTGGTTGTGGTGTCTTTTCTTAGTTACCAACATGGCCTTAACACGTCTCTTGTCACAGTATGCCTGTCTATCCTCATCACAACGTGACCTACTGAACACATGCAGCGCTTTCCTCGCTTCTCTTTTCAGGTCACGACAGTCATTGTCGAACCACACTGAGCCTGTACAGCGAGAGGAACCGCCCACACAAACCTGTTTTTTCATACAATCTGCACAATAGTAGAGATACTCCGTAAAATGTTTAATGGCTATGTCTGGAGACAAATCAATGGTATGATGAGCCTCATCAAGCATCATCTGACCCTCGTCAGAATTCACTCTATCCGTGTATTCCTGTTGCAACTCCGGATTCCAGATATATTTAGAAACAAACTGCTTTTCAACGGGCTCATCGGATGCTTGACAATGGCATGACATCTGCAGTACCAAAGGCATGTGGGGCGATTCCACTCTATGTACAATTTCTACTGTACACTGTCGCACAATATCATAGCTACACAGAAAGTAGTCCACCACACTGTTACCATGAGGAGATACATAAGTAAATTTACCTGAGCTGGTATCACTGTCCCCATTTAACACCCACAGTGATGTAGAGGAACACATTTCTATTAATAGTCGTCCGAAATGGTTAATTACAACATCATCGGAGTTTCTAAAATTATCATCCACCTGGTCAATTCCTATCAACCCATCAATATTGCCATCGTCCGTTTTGTTTTGCCATAGCCCAGTTCGTGCATTTAAGTCACCACAGACTATAATGTGACAGTTATTTTCCTTCTCCTGCATATCGAAAATCAACTGTTCGAGCAACGGGATGTTACTATTTACAGTTTTCTCTTTGTAGTAAGGTGATGACGATGGAGGTACATATGAACACACTAAAATCACATCTTGCATTAACCCCACTATAGTTCCTGCTATTTTCACCACTATGGTATTGTCAAGACTAGTATCTATCCTGGTCACGTAACGTGCTATACTTTTCTTCACAAGCAAAACCACTCCACCGGATCCCCTACCTAGTTTCGACAGTTTGTTGACTGGGGCGTGGAAAACACTAAAGTCACAAAATGTGATGGAGAAATCAAACGATAAATTGGTGAATGTTTCTATAAGACAAGAGAAGTCAAAAGAAGTAATAAAGTTGACGAAATCTGACTCACTTAACTTCTGCACAAGACCGTCCACATTCCAACACAAGAACCTAGCGGTTTCCTGACGGACAGCATCGCCAGGGCCGGGGCCACACCGCTAGCCGCTCCCCGTGGGACTCCCCTGACCATGACCCCGACCCCTACCACGTCCCGGTGTTCCAGACCGGGTCTCGTAGGGTGCTCGCTGGAACATGTCGGTAACACGGGGCTGGCTCCTGTCACGCGGCTGGTCACGACTGCCTGGACCCCCTGCTGTGCTAGCCGTCTGGCTGTGTGTAGTGGACGCGTCATAGGTCGCGTCACGTGTCTGGCGTGAGGAATCCCGAACAGCTGGCAGGGAATCCCTCGGTGTTTCCCTGTGTTTACGGGAATTTCTCACAGGAGAGCGTAAAGGCGTTGGTAGGCGGAGACCCGTATCCTCTGTATCCCCCTCGCTCTCGCCGTTGCTGCAGTCAACACCCGGCGTCCGCTGCTGCATATGCTGGAGGTCGTCACGGACGCGTACGCTGGCGCGTACAGGCGCCGGGGGGTGACCCGTACCTTCGGCCGCGGGGGTGCGTCTATCTTCCGTGTGCAGGCGGCCATTCTTGTAGTAGGCGAACTTTCCTGCTTTTTTCGCCTGCTCGATCGCTGCCCTCTGTCGCCTGGTCAGATCCGCTGCCATCTTGATGCCGCTGTCCCTGAGGCTGGCCTTGAGGCGCTTGTCCTGCACCACCGACATCTTGTCCCCCCAGCGGCTGAAGCGCACGATAAGAGCCCGGGGGTGGGGGTGCTTGGCGTTTTCCTTACGGGGACCCACCCTGTGGGCCCTCTCCACGTCGTCGGTAGACCATGTCTTCTGCGTGCCGCAGTGCTCGTTAAGTACATCCACTATTTTCTGAGCACAGGCGGCGTAGTCCTCTCTTGTAGACTCACGTATACCGATGAACTTTACGTTGTTTCTGCGAGAAAATGTCTCTAGATTGTCAATTTCGTTCTCCAGTTCATCAATGCGCTTGTTCCTTGTTGAGTCCGATTCTGCCAAATTCCCAATATCAGCTGTGTGTCTCGCTAGCTTATCTCTCATATCTTTCATATTGCCGTGTAACTGGGATATTTTCTCCTCAATACGTCCATGGTTAGCGTCTATTTTCTGTGTCAGTCTCTCGAAATTTTCCCCTTGCGCTTTCGTCTGGTCCTCAATTTTCTTCTCCATTCTGTCCATAAACGTCGCAAGTTGGTCCTCCGTTATTTTTACCGGACCCGGGTTGGGTTCTACGTCGCCACATCTTTCGAGCAACGACACGAAGAAAAGTAGCACAACAACACGCATGGCTTTGCTGTGTAGTGTGAGTCCCTTCACACGGCGTCCTGCTTTGTCTGCGTTTCTTTTCAAAATCCACATTAAAACCGGGCAAAAAAGCCCGATTTTCACACGTAGTTCTTCAGCACCCGCTGGCATTCTTGTCTTTGTCTCTCACGTGATGATTAATGATGGCTTAATTAGGGAAAACGTACATTTTTGTCAGAAGATCCGAATTTTGCGTCCTTTCTCGATCGTGACTAGTGCTCACCCCCTTAATTGAGAGGTAAAAGGGCAAGGCGGGTTCAGGTTTACAAAGCCAGCATAAATCGAAAAGACTATTAGCCCTAGTTTTACTTCAGTTAATTTTGGGTATGCAATATTACTATTGAGACAATCCTCCACAGGGGTCTCTGCTTTTCTGTCTGTGCTTGTATGCTGGTCTGTGATTTCAGACCGGACGGCTGTCGCCGTAAGGTCTGAAATCACAGACCAGCAAAAATTTTAAGCTGCATTACTGTAATTTTATGCACATTTTCTCTTGTGTCTAATCTTGGTTTAAGTTTCTGAGACGCCTTTAAATTGGCGTCAACACGCTGGAAGGCCAACTCTGAGATACACGTGACACAATTTACCGTGAACCTCACCCGTCTGCAAAAAGACACAGCTGTTCACAAGCCTCTGGGGGCTCATTAGGACCAATGCCTTTGAAAGAAGCCATTTATAGTTTGTGTTACTCACACCAAAGAGGCGACCGTTGACCGCGTTTTTGAAAGAATTTGGATTCCCATTGGCCCAGTTAACAGTCTTGAGGGACTAATCTAGCCTGACCTTTTCCTGCTACTTGCTTCTGACTGTTAGAAATGAGTTCTTCAGCCAACCCCGCCCCTCCTGCAAGAGGCATCGATCCTCATAAGCCCAAAGAGGCTGCAAGGGGTCATATGAATCCATGTTTGTCTATGGCAGAGATCGGCCAAATGTAAACCATCATCGTTCGGTGGACGTCATCTTGACTGCTTGAAAGTGACAGTCCTTTCAACGGTCTCGTTCCAACTGCAAGCAGCATAGATACTCATGAACCTATCGAGGCTGGAGGGGCTCTTGAGAATCCGTACCTTTCGGTGATGTTTACATCATCTTTCGGAGGACGTCATCTGGGTAGATCTTGAAAGTGACAGTTCGAGTTTCGTTACATCATCTACAAGAGGCATAGATTCGCCTGAGCCCCTGCTGTCGCAGGGCCTCATGAGAATCTACGCCTTTTGCAGAGACGAGATCGGCACTACTGACATTCCCAGACGGCGGAAGAATTCGAAGCCTTCAAAGTGTAGTCTCCCGACTTCTAGAAAGTGAGTGATTAGCTTAGCTTTGGTGGGTAAAACTTTCTGGACTTGCGTAATTGATCAGGGTTTTAGTAACGCGCTAGCGCCTTCTTAGATTGGTCAAGATTTGAGTTGGCGTGATGAGACCCCATTTTCTGCCATACCCTTTTGTCCCAGTTCAGTCGGAGGAAGGCAATACATTACATAGAGCTGAGCTCATACGATGCCGCTGTCCTTGCCTTAGGGAAGACCTTCCACCTACTACCCCAATAAAGCAAAAGGCCATCGGGCCGACGTCGGCCCGATGACCTTTGCGCACTGGGACATGTATGACAATGTGGTTGACCAGGGAGAAGCTTCGGAGCATGGGTTTGCATCGGCAAAAACAACAGCGACAGCTTCTCAGAAACATAAACAGCGAAACAAGCACACAAACAAAGGAGACAAAAACACGCAAACATTGGTCCAAATTTCAAATATAGAACCACGTGCCCACTTTAGATTTTGTACTTTTAAACTCATTCACGCATATGTAATGACTTTAGGAACTTTGGAGACGAACAGTCATGAGAGATGAGTCGGCCTGGACAATTCAGGGATAGAACCACCATCTACCTTTAAACTACAATGGCCGATCCATCTCCCGTTGTGTTAACCCGTTGATTCCTGAGGCTAGGGCTGCCATATTTTAAAATGTGTGTAGTGTTCTATGAAGGCTACGTTACAGATTAGGAGGTAGATCAACCAATGTACTGCAAGGGTTTTGCCAGAATAGCTTTTCGCCAAGCTATTCTGGCACCACACTTGAACTATCAGATTCAAATTTATTTCATGCGATAGTACATCAGGATGGTTAAAACCCACGTATATCGTTTATAGACAATAACAGCGTTTCCAAAAGAAACACTTATTTAACTTAGTCACATTACCTACTTTGGGGATGGAGTCATGAAGCGTAATGATTCAGGCCGAGTCCATCAAAGTGAAAATGTTCTGACTAATCGTCTACGTTTTCATTCCATGTACGGCAGGACCGGATGCTACGAAAACTTCACTTTTTTTTTTCTTTTTTTTTTTTTTTGGGGGGGGGGGATTTTATAGCTTAGTTTATTTTGATTTGCTTGTGTAGAATTGTGTACGTTTGCGTTGTGTTTCGTTGTGCTGCGTTGTCTTTTTGCATTGCATTGTGTTGCCGCGTTGCGTTGGTTTATTTTCCAATTGGGTTAGGTGGGATTGAGGCTGGGTTCGGTAGGGTTGGGTTGGACTGTGGTTGTTGCGTTTTGTTTTGTTGTGTCTTTCTGTTTTCTTACATTTCCTTTCCTTTCGTTTTGTTCCCTGTTGGTAAATAAACAAAGCTATTTCAAACAGTGTCACTGGTTAATAGAACAGAAAACGAATAGCGTGGTTCCTCTGAAATTTGGCCATCCTTTTAGTGACCTGTGGGCATGTACAGCGGTGTGATTTCATTAGCTAGTGCATCTCTGTACAACTAGGGTCAGGTCGGCGAGGAAGTAAATACAACCAAACACATAACAACGCCCTATGACCTATTTGGCATAAGACATATATAGACACACATGTCCCAAAGAGGCACGGATCATCATGAGCCCCCGCGGAAGCGGGGGCTGATGAGGATCCTTGCCTCTTGCAGATTAATTGCGAGTTTTGTTAGGTGCAAATTACCGGGTAGTGTTTCGTTACGACAAGCAAGGGAAAATGGAATTGCTAGCAATGGGCTAGGTTTCTGATGGCTCCTTTGCCCCTCCCTACCACCTGCAAGAGGCGTAGATTCTCATGAGCCCCTGCATTCGCAGCGGCACATGAGAATCTACGCCTTTTGTTGGAAGGGTTAACATTTCATTTATTCACTTGTCTGCTCATTTAAAGGAGGAAGCCGGCGGGGTTTCTGAACGTGTGACTTTGGGGTTTCATTGCGCAATGCGATAGGTGCAGATCGATACAAGGGTTGCGAATTGTTTCGAGCTTCAGATTTTTTCCACCACCGCCTCTAAGAACGTATGTGCATAAATGTATAAACTTAACCCCATCACGGCCAGTGGCCATCCGAGAACATATTGAGGCCTACACGGATTGTGCAAACGTAACTTCATTGGTACCAGTGGCTGCAAATTTCGATTCTAAAATCTTTGTACATTCAACGCCAAAGAACCTCATACGTTCAAGGAAAATGGATACAAAATGGGCTCCGTTAGAGGCATCGATCCCCACGAGTCCCAAGAACGTGTAAGACTTTAATTTAAGCCCTTCACTGCCGGTGGACGCAGATGTGATTTTGAAACTATTTGTAAATCTAACGTTAAAAATCCCAATCCGTCAAAGGAACATGGCTACAATGTGGTTACTGCAAGACGCATAGATCCTTATGAGCCTCCGCAACTGCGGGGGCTCTTGCAACTGGCTTGTGTTCAGTTTTCCTCGTCAGCGAAGGGATTAACAGTTTGTAGGGCGGCTACCGAGTTTCGTGACAATCTGTGTTTAGTGCAGGGGATGTAAGCTGCCGGCTGATGGATTACGTGGATTTATGTAAACATTAGTGTTTCAACGACAGAACGAGAGAAAGGGACTTCCATTTTTTGTCTAATTATACTTTTCGTGATCAGAGCCACACTTTTAAAAAAAAATTTACGCCAGAGGCTCTCGGCTGTTTGTCCTCGTAATCTTTGCTTTTTTTAATTAAGCCGCTGGCCCATTTAAAAAGGTATAGATCTTCATTAGCCTCGCAATCTGCCGGGACATATGGAAATTTATGTTTGCTGGCTCCATTTGCAGGCAAGGGGAAGTCTTTGCACTTTTAAATGTAACACAGGCACAAATGTAATGACATGCTCTGTTATATAACTCACCCTTCTGAACAAAATCAGATTAGGTTTCGGAACTTTTGTAAATTCAATCCCCAAGGTCCCCAGCAGTCAAAGGAACATAAATACAGTACAGTTTCAGAACATAGATGTATAGATCCTCATGTGCCCCGCAAACTGCGGGGGCTGAAGCGGATATGTACCTCTTGCAGTTGGGTGGCATTCGATTTTTTTCTCGGCAGTCAGGGTACATTCATCAGACTCAGTTGAATCAGTTTCTGCATTCTAAACTTGCTGATCGTGCCATATCCTTCGTTTCACAAAGCGAATGAACAGAGAACACAGAACTGCTCTTGTATCTAATGGATAACCATTACCAAAACATATGTCCAATCGTGGATGCATTTTCTCCCAAAAGAATGTTAGCCCAAACTATGTCTTGCCATTGTCTCTTAGTCATTCTCTGCCATATGCAAGAGACGTACATGCTCATGAGTCCCTGCAACCAAAGGGGCTCATGAGAATATATGGCCTCTTTCTGGACATGTTCAGCTCTAGCCCCAACTGTTCCCTAGACTGAGGATGGCATCTGGTGTTGGGTGTGCAACTAAACGGATTGTTTGCAGATGGGACACATATCGCGGTCTGTCCCAGTTTCCCGTGATTCATGATCCAAAACGTTCAGCATGATTGTGGTTAACAGCGGCGTTGGCGGCGTCTGATAATCCTTATGGGT
Source organism: Semisulcospira habei (assembly GCA_036245525.1). NCBI lineage: Eukaryota > Metazoa > Mollusca > Gastropoda > Semisulcospiridae > Semisulcospira > Semisulcospira habei. Next base: position 54,621,550 of record BTPG01000008.1, read on the forward strand.
CCATGTTAACCCTTTGGCTGTCGGTAGCGTGTTTGGTCGAGGTGATTCCTGCAGGAATCACCTCGACCAAACATCTACCGACAGCCAAAGGTTTAACCCCCCCTTGTGCATGCAGTCACGGGTGGGTTAAGTTGAACCTTTTATCACATCGTCATACTGAGGAACGTATACGTCAAATGGGCATGCAAGAGACATATACCTTGATCAGTCCCTTGAAAAAAACAAAAAATCTCCTGTGCGTTCAGAAGTTTCATCTGCCTTCATGACTTGGTTAGTGAGCAAGTCTGAAGGGTTTTGCAGACCTCAGCGCAGAACAGCTTCTGCGACGAAGCAGTCTTTGTTTTCTTGTCCTTCCTTCCAGATCTCCTTCCTGCAAGGGTCCATAAAAACAGTATATAGTGGTCTGTGATTTTGAACTTTACGATCATAGGACGCAATGTTTTATACCACAGACCAGCACACATATGGCAATGGAACAAAAAGTCAGATAAGAATTTTAAAATCGAACTGCCGCAGATTTTCCTCTAAATTAAAGGCTATATTCAAATGCCATACATAAGCAGGAAAATTCTCATTGTACTCAGGTCAGTAAGGTTTATCCAATTAAATTCAGTTCAATTTAATTGAAATACTAAAGCAGATTTTGTACTGACTTTTTCTAATAAACAGTTTCCGCCGGCAGACTTTTTTTTACTGAGTGTGTTTTTGAGAAGAAGAAAGGGTATGAATGTATAAGAAATCGGACGCCCTTTTACAGAAAACTTTTATATCTAGCGATACTGTTCAGATTCAATCAACAGGCTTCGTTATTGAAATGCACCATTTATTGTAACTGTATTGTGTACAGACACATTTCATCTGTCAAAGTCTGTTGAATTTACGAGCGAAACAGATCCTAGTTATTAAAATGTATCTATCTTCTGGATATATTGTGTGATGGTCTGTGATTCTGGACTTTACGGCCCATGGCCGTAAGGTCAAAAATCACAGATCAGCACACAAACAGTCCTTGTACTGACACTTTTCCGTCATTCATAGACAAAAGGACATTGAATCTGATCCCAGCTGTTTGGCTGAAAGGTTATCCTGTATCCTGGGCTATGATGTTTACTTTTTCGTAAGGACCAGTCTCACAGAACAGCATACACATAAACTGAACTGTAACGGCCAGGAAACTGTTTTAGCGCAATTATGTCGGTTTAAGCGCAAACTGTTGGCGATGATTGCCTTGATAGTTCAAGGGTAGTGCTTTATCAGCTTGGCGCCTCAGGCGCCAAGCTAATCAGGCACTACCTTTGATCTGTTATAGGTAAACGATCTCTTTCTACTTGTGCATATTGGAGACAGTTTTGTAGTGCGAGTCAGTCGCTTGGGTTTGGAAGTGAAATGGTAAAAGTGGACCTGAAGCTGAAAGGATGGTTCTCTATGTGAAGTATGCACTTTGCCTGGAAAAAAATATTTCACTACATAAATGTAGATGTATTGTTTTAACATTTGATCATATCTGAAACTGTATTGTTCTAACGTCCGATGGCATCTAAAACTCTCATAATGTTATTTTAACATTTGATGTCATCTGAAGCCCAAACTACCTGCCGTGAACATGGGAATTCGATGTTTTTATTATATAGTGCTGTTCATTATCTGATTCTGCTTGGCGTTTAAGTAGAACCTATGCATGCGTAGTCACTTTCTCTGACATCCCAGTAGCGAAACGGCCTCGGGCCGACGTCTTTCTGCTGACCTTTTGCATATAGGGATAAAAGTACGCCTTTTCGTCGCCGTGCGTCCTCAACTGTACTCAGTAACTGATCAGCTGCTGGGCAAAGTCAAGTCTTCTCCTCTTCCTAGCATATACTCCATGACAGAACTTCCAACTCGTTTTTCTACATATTTCATGGACAAAGTCCAAGCCATTCGAGACGATCTTGACTCACAGTCTTTTCATGCAAAAACAGTCTCTTCTAATGACTTATGCTTTCGTGGACAGACCATGTCTGTGTTTACACCTGTCTGCTGTGACGATGTCCACACGTTGTTAATTGTTACGTGTTGAGTCGTGGTCGTAGTATGATATCATACCAGACGGCACGCCGCACGTAAGGTTTTTTTTTTAAGAAACTTCATTCAGCTGCAACCCGTCACACGTGGCTTAAGGATGTAGGCTACACTGGAGTAACAGTTCCAACAATATTTTATTTCAGCGATGCGATCTCCACACAATGCATTCCCAAATGCACCAACACTGATACAATGTCTCTTCTGCAAATATGTCAACACTGGCGATACAAAGTTTCTCACACAACGTACACCACCGTTACGCTGCGTCTCTCACGATGTACACCCTATACGGGCCATGTAACTAAGATAAACTGTGTGTCCCTACAACTGACAATGCATGACAATGTACACACGTGCTTCCTAGCACCAACTTTTATAGTAAAACGACTTTCCTTAATAATCTAACGAAATCACACAACGCAACCAATCAGAACGGAACACTACGTAACTGAAACTCCTAAATATTAATTTTAAAAAAAGAACTTTCTAGAATAAACTATAATAGTCTACAAAAATTCGACTGCTCATTTCAGCCCCAAATCCCAGTGTGTAATGACGTCACATAAGAGTATGGCAGACCGTTCACGACCTTTCATAACACGCAACGAATGGCTGCCAACTTCACGCGCACAGGAAACAACTATGACTAAAAGTAGAGCGGCTTTACTACTGTGTAAAAGGTTGCTTACTCTTTGACGTCACACGTAAGGTCACTCGACAGCGCGACCCTGCTCGAACGTTCTGGTTTATTCTCAGCGAATGTACGCAAAACAAAAATCGACCGCTATTCTCCGTGCGACTTCACTAGAAGCTTCCGGACTAAACTTAGCGTATCATAACAAAGCCAATTCCGCTATCTGCGCGAACGATAAAGAATCTTACTGAAAAGGTACGTGATACGTAACCAAGATAGCTCAAATAAATATCGGATCGTTTCCTACGTTTAACACCTGCATGCTCTCACAGAACAACACAACCACAATCGTAACATTAATGAAGATGAACCCTAAGTCATGTGAGCTCGATCCAGTGCCTACCACTTTGTTGTATGAATGTTTAGATAGTTTGCTGCCATACGTAACTCACATTGTCAATGATTCGCTTGCATCTGGTGGTTTCTCTCCACTGTATAAAAGTGATGTTGTGAAACCCCTACTGAAGAAACCCCTATTAGATCATAACGACCTTAAGGATTATAGACCTGTTTCGAACCTACCGTTTCTGTCAAAGGTAATCGAAAAGATTGTGCTTTCACAACTTTTGGATCACAAGGCCTTGAATAATCTCATGGATCTATTTCAGTCAGTCTACAGATGTTGCCACAGCACTGAAATAGCACTTCTCATAATCATGAATGACTTGTTACTTGCTCTGGATGATGGTAAGGTGTCAGTGCTCGCTTTACTAGATCTTTCTAGCATGTTTGACACAATCGACCACACTACTCTGATTAGTCGTCTCCAGCTTGTTTTTTGGCATTGATGGCACTGCTCTGTCTTGGTTCCACTCTTACATTCCTGAGCGGTCACAGGCTGTGTCTGTTGATGGGCATGTCTCTGCACCTGCCAGCCTCCGTTTTGGGGTCTCACAAGGCTCAGTATTAGGCCTAGTGCTTTTCCGACTGTATGTACAGCCTTTGTCTAGTATTATTGCTGGACACTCTATTTCACATCACGCTTACAGAGATGATTCACAGTTCTATAAGTCAGGTAGTGTGAGTCAGGTCAACGAGATCATCCAGACCGTGTCACATTGTATTCTTGATGTGAGGCTGTGGATATCAGAAAACAAGCTCAAACTGAACGGAGGAAAAACGGAAGCCATGCTCAGTCATTGCATTACCCACAATACCACCCTCTATCGCTTTGCCTCAGCATATCATGATTGAGAATACCACCATCAGCTTCTCTCAGTCAGTGAAGACCCTGGGTGTTGCAATTGAGCATGACTTGTCCATGGATAAACAGGTGATAAATATTTGCAGGGCAGCCTATTTGTAGATGCGTCGTATTAGCTCTATTAGATAGTTCCTTACCTCCGAGGCTACAAAACTCTTTTTTGCTCATGTGTTCTGTCTCGCATTGACTATGCCAACTCACTCGTATCTAGATGCCCTCGGTATCTATTTTATCGGCTCCAGAAAGTCCAAAATTCAGCCGCATGTCTGGTCATGAAAGCGAAAAAGTCAGACCATGTCTCCTCCGTTCTGTACGCTCTTCACGGGTTGCCAGTGAAGGAGAGAGTTAAATATAAAGTCTTGTCCATTTGTCACGTTTCCCTTTCTGGCACTGGACCCACCTATCTCTCAGACTGAGCTCCTTAACTGTTATATCTCTTCCAGGCAGTTGCGCAGTTCATCTGACAATAAAATATTTCGGATTCCTACAGTAAGGACTAAAGGATTTGGGCAGAGATCTTTTTCTTACCAGGGTCCATCAGTCTGGAATGATCTTCCTAAATCCTTGAGACACAGTGAGTCCAGTGTCAGTTTTACACAGTCTTAAAACCCATCTTTTCCCATCTTGATTACCAGTGTTCATGTATCTAGTCATTTTCTGTTGTTGTTGTTTTGGGTTTTATTTTTTGTTTTGGGGTTTTTATTGTGTGTGTGTGTATTGTACATGTGCTTTTAGTTTTTTTGTCACTTTTTGTGTAATATTTTTCTTATTCATATGTACGGCGCCTAGAGCATCTTACCATGTATAGGTGCCTTATAAATCCTCTTTATTATTATTATTATTATTATTATTATTATTATTATTATTATTATTATAAAAAGTGAGGTTTCGTTTGAAACGAACGACTTCCAACAACAAACGAGAGCGAAATCCGAGTGGATAACAAGCCTCTACCATATGCATAGACAACACCCCAAACATCTCTAAGAGGCACAGATCCTCATGAGCCCCGAGGGCTCATGAGGATCTGTGCCTTTCGGAGATGTTTGGAGTGTTGTCTATGCTTATGGTACACGCCGCGATTTTGCTCCGTCGTATGCTATTTTAGTTCCAGGTCACCCTGGTCAGCCCACAGGTGGTTTCCTCTATCTGGGCAGTGTCTGTCTACCTTGTCCATCACTGTTTGCCTTTAAACTCCCACCGTGCACTGCGTAGCCTGATTGGATGTGTGCTAAGGTCTAGCTTATTAGGCCCATGTGTAGTTATTAAGATTGACCGGCTGCGACTACATTCAATGTCTGTTTTTTTTTCACAACGTGCAGGCACGTCTGAGAAGCCTGTTGCTGTCGGACGTAGCATGTCATCGATCATCGTTCGTATGCGAACCTCACTAAAACAGTTTCACGACGAAAGCGATTCCATGCTACGAGTACCTGCTGTGCAAAAGGCAGCGTACGACCGCGCGTCATTCCTTCCTTGGACATAATTTAGACGTGTTGGGCCTTTTGAAGGAATCGTGTGCGTCTGGGGCTACTGTCGAAACCTCTCTAAGTCTCATAAATGCCTGGTGTTCCAGGACGCGTTGCTTCACGTAGGTAAATGCAGTCCTTCTTGGGGTCGACCAAAGAAGACGATTTGCGCTAAATTAACCCCTTCGCTGCCGGTGATCGCGGATTTCGCGTCTGTAACCACTATATACTGACCGACATTAGCGGGAAGAACACAAATAAAATGGGACCCAAAAGAACATAGGACTAACAAGAGACATAAATCCGGCGGGGGCTCATGAGGATTTATGCCTCTTGCGGATGGGTGGAGTTCGCCTTGCACCTGCAGTTAAGAGGTTAAACTGAATTTCATTTTCAGAATGTCGGTCAGTGTGCAGTGATTTCAGACGCGAAATTCGTGTCCACAGACAATCAAGGGATTAAAGCCTTGGTTAGAGATTTATAAGTGTTGCATTTGCTCTGTTTTGTATTCTTTCTGTCAACATTAGCTAGGTCAATTTGTTGACTATTGTTGACCTGTGCGAGACCGGAAGTCCTGGGTACCAGTTTGGCGGTGCAACCATCTGGGCGGAGATCTGTTAGTGCGGTTTTTTTTGCGTATCGACCGAATCGCCTCAATGAAAGCTGGAGTCATCGCTTCTTCTATTTTGAGACAATTTTCCTCGTATCGTAGAAGAGAGACAAAGGATGAGACCTATCCCTGATAGCAAGAGGCATAGATTCTCATGAGCGCCTGCGACTGCAGTGGCTCATGAGAATCTATGCATCTTGTCAATAGAGGAAGCTGAACGCATGACAGTTCTGACTCTTCTTTCATTTTTCTTTCTCTTCCCTATAAAGAGAACACGGAGTATGGGCAATTGATATCTGCCAGCGAAAAGCTGGATGCGTCTGAAAGGGTTAACGAGAATAGATATGCGTATTGCATCAGTAAAGAAGGATTTCTGCTGACTTGTAGGCTTAGCAACTACTGTCTTTTTCTAATGCTTTTTGATGCGACGACGCGTGTTTAGTCTCGCCCATCGGGCGCGCTAGGATGTCGATCGTTAATAAACGTTGTTAAGTCACTCCTGAATGTCAGTTTATAAATGCCGGCAGAATTTGTTTGTATCCCTGATGGGGTGGGAAGTTTGGGAAAGAGGGGATGGGGCGGGTGGGTTGCGGAGAGCAGCTTACAGGATGGAGGGGAGATTGTATTCCGCATGGAGGAAAGCTGAACACAGTTGCAGTCCAACAGATTTTAAGTTCCAAGCCATGACCACTTTTGTTAGCCTCTTTATTGGGTCAAAACTGATTAATGCCGATATATTGTTTTGTTGCTGTTTGTTGTTCTTGATGTTCTTCTTGTTGTCTTGTTCTTGTTTTTGTGTCTGTTGTTGTTGCTAGCGTATTATTTTTAATTATATTTAATGGCAAAATGCTTTTTTTAAAAAGCAACAAAAAAATTACTACACTCCCTGTTTTGTGGCTGAATGATAACCTCTTGGGAAAACTGATTTAAACTGTTCCACCGACATGCTTAGATCCTTATATTATCCCTCATTAGCTAGGCTTATACTTATCTATGTCCCCTGCAACTAACCGGGTGGTCCTTGGAGAGGTTCAACAGGGCTTTCCTTTCCAATAGTTAGTCCTCTTGTTGCTTTCTCGGCAAATAAACAGCATTTCTGTCGGATTTACTTCCGCTCATTAGCCGCTAAGGAGGGTTTCTGGTATGAACGCGAGGCGCTTTATCAGCACACGCAGGTGTATGTGTTCTCTGATGCTGCAATCAGATACTGACATAGTCTTAAAACATCACAAGCGTCTCCCTAAAATTGAGGATTTGAACCTCATTCAGAAAAAAAGTAAGAAGTTAAAAAAACCACGAGTGACTCCTTCAAATTGAAGATTTAAATGAAGCCAGATGCATTCTAGTAAGAAGCATATAGTCTCACGTGCCCCTGCGACTGCAGGAGCACATGAAAATCTATGCCTCTTTCATTGAAATGGCCATGCTTAGCATGAGTGTATCCCTTTTTGGGTGTAAATGGGCAGCTGAACCGTCCGCGGCAGGGGCATATTAGTATTTATGCCCATTGCAGTCGAAGTTGGCCATTTTTCTGGAACTCTGTGTGCGCGCGCGCGCGCACGTGTGTGTGTGTGTGTGTGTGTGTGTGTGTGTGTGTGTGTGTGTGTGTGTGTGTGTGTGTGTGTGTGTGTGTGTGTGTGTGTGTGCGTGCACAAAAGCCCTAGACTGTCTTTACCATCCTTTTGGGTGTGTGTAAAATTCTAGGTGCCCAAGTCAGACACCCATATTTTCTTAGGGTTGTTTTCTGCATTGTCTTGCGGTAAAGATTCATATAAAATAAAAAAAATCAGTTTTTCTCATTTTGGCGTTAACACATGCACTTTTGTGCTTAACAGACACGCCTCTAGTGTGTTTGAACTTGTCCCAACAGTGTGTGTGTGTGTGCACAACTGAAACCCCTAAATGGGCGTGTGTGTGACATCACCCTTCTCAGCTATAAATAACTTAATAGCTGATATGGGTCGACTGCGTCGTTGAGCCGAAGTGAAACGGAGAGATACGAAAGGAAGGAGGGGGGGGGGGGGTGGTGGTGGTGGGTGGTGGGTGGGGGGGGGGGATGTATTTTAGTTGTTTGAGGGAGTAAATTGTTTATGTTGCTACAAAATGAGGTTTGTTATTTGAGGGTGTGGTTGTTTTGTTATAAAAGTGTTGTGCTTCCGGGGTGATATGGTGTGAGGTCATGTCTAGTGAATAAATTTGAGAGCGAAGTATTCGTTCACCAGCGACTTAGCCTATATATATATATATATATATATATATATATATATATATATATATATATATATATATATATATATATATATATATATATATATATATATATATATATATATATATATATATATATATACGTGCGCCGGTTGTTATGAAGTGAAGTGATTGTATGAGTGCGCAGTGTGAGAGAGGACTTATAGACTTTGGGTGAGGCTGCTGTTGTCTTGTGTCCTGCCCGACCTTTCGGTTCAACCTGTTGCATTGTTTGTGGGTTTGTTGGTGTTATGCTTTCGTTTCGACTGCAACTCCTGTCGGATTGTATGCACAAATTGATTGAATGCAAATGACGTCACACAGTCAGTGTTGTTACATGCGTCGTCTGCTGCAGTCGGTCGTTTAGTGCAGTATGAAGAGTGCAGGCTTGGATGGACCATCTTTCGATGTAATGCTAGGTCAGAGAAAAAAAACTAATGTTGCCAAAGGGTGTAATAGTAAAGTATTGTTTGTGTGAATGCTGCCCGTTTGAGGGAAGGACTGGAAAGTCGAGTGCTGAGCGAAGAGAGAAGACGACAATGGGAAAAATATCCAGCACTTTTACGTTGGAATAGATGCATAACAGTTACGACACGCCTGTAAATGAAAACACTTATAACATTAACAAAAGTTGAGTTTAAAGAGGTTTAAAACTGTTCTCCGACACGCTTCTAAAAACAACAGTTTCTTAGTTTTAAAAATTGTACCGCGCCATAAACGCCGCGATTGCTTCTCAGTCTTAGCTGTCCTATAGTGTGGAATGTGGGACTTGGCCAACTGGATCCATCTGGTGCACTCCAAATGTGTATTTGTGAGTGGTTTGATGTGCAACTGGGTGCGCGCCTCTGAAATGACCTACTGATTCCAGGGATAATGAAAATCTTTCATTCATAAGAGAGCATTCAGCAGCTCTATAAAACCAAAAGTGATGAGCCCCCCCCCCCCCCCCCCCCCCCCCACAACCCCAACCAAACAATCATAACAAAATCAACCAGAGGTATGTTTAGTGAGGTATTTGTTCACTGTGTGTTGTGTCATTGTGCTTGACATTTTTAATGCAGGAAAAAGAAGGAATACACATTAAGTTGAAAAAAAAATGACAACAATCAAATAAATGTGGGAAAAGAAGCATCAAATTTTCTGTGAACTTTACCTTATTACAGACGTCTAATTTTCTTGAGATAGTCCATGCTAAAATGAATGATTTGACGAGGACACCCATTTTGACTGTAATGCCAGTCTTTTTGTGTGAGAGGCACCCACTTTATTGGTAGAAACCCATTTTTTCCCCATCCAGTGGCTCTGTTTCTAGAAAATGTCTATTTTATTTTAAGTTGTAGAGCTTAGTTATAAGGTGAGTTCTAAACATTCGCATCAACTCCAGAGCCCTATAATAAATAGAAATATGGGAACCCATTTTCACATAAAATGGTACGTAACCCACTCTGAGGCTTGTGTGTGTGTGTGTGTGTGTGTGTGTGTGTGTGTGTGTGTGTGTGTGGTGTGTGTGTGTGTGTGTGTGTGTGTGTGTGTGTGTGTGTGTGTGTGTGTGTGTGTGTGTGTGTGTGTGTGTGTGTGAGAGAGAGAGAGAGAGAGAGAGAGAGAGAGAGAGAGAGAGAGAGATGGGGGAGGGGAGGTGGTTTCAGATGTTTTAATTACAACACATGCACCGAGCAGAGAGTACAGCTGTCTACTTAACGTCGTTCATTAATGTGACTGTGAAGAGATCTAACGTACGTTCGCGATTGATACCGTGATGTAAAAGCTACAGTGAAAAGAAAACCTGCGTTTAATTCTACGGTAAAATCTACATAAAAAGGCGCCTTTTGGTTATAAAACGAAGAGCAACGTCACTTCCGATCCCGAATCTGCCACACCTGAACGATGCGTGACGGCGTTGTCGTGAGCTGGACATCCTGTGGTGGTGACGCGGGTGTGCAACGCGGCAGGCTCTTCGTGATACGTGGCCGCTACGGGGCTGTCACTCTAATTGCTCACTCAATGCTGTTAGTGAACTTTCCACATTTGTACAACCACCACAGACTCTCATGAGGTCCCCGTAATACCGTAGTGTTTCCTGACTTTTTTGTTGTTGTTGTTTTGTTTTGTTTAGTTTGTTTGTTTTTTGTTTGTTTTTGTTTTTTTATTGTTTGTTTTCAAAGAAAATCGTGGAGTGTTCTGGCTGATTCTATGAAAACATAAAGTTGTCAAAAGCAAATTTTTCGTGGTTTTCACTATTCTGCCTCTAAGTATGCTACATAAGCTTTAGTTCAACACCGTGGCGTTGGCTGTAGGTAGCGGTTTTTGTTTTTTTATTCCTACATGAATCATCGCGATAAAAACCGCTATCGACAGCCAAATGGTTAATGACAGAGTTAATGACAATGGATAAACGATTGACACAAATGACCCCTTCATCGGCGCACTGCTAACTGAGACACCGGGAACCCTTTCAAATTAGGAAGGATCCCCGGTGTCTCAGAGAGCTGGGTGAGAGAGCCAGCAGTTATAATTTCGTACCTCTTGCCTAACGCAATGTGCTGTAGTTCTATCGTTACAGTCATACGGCGTTGGGGGTTTCGCTCGTCGATATGCTACCTATAACATACTCTCCCTGCCGGCTGCCGCTATACCCTACCCCATAATTATGTATTTAGAGTTCAGTGCCTTTTCAGGTGCAAGAGGCATAGTCTCATCAGTGAGCCGCTCTCATTTGCAAGTGGCATACATCATTTCGCTTGAGATCTTCCATAGAGGGGCTCACGGCATGAGAATCTGTTTCCTGCATGTAATGGAACCCCTGCGTTTTTTCCCATGTATTCCCGTTGCTTCTTAAACAGAGGAAGATACAGAACCAAATGAGAACGATGCCTATAGATGCAGGAACTGAGTAGAATCTATGCGTCTTGCTGGTGGGGTGATATCGGCGCCGTCAACTTTAACTTTTAGCTGCTCTGACGGGAAAGTCATCACGGTTTAAGCGAAAGCGTACCACTGGGTAATCAATAGGCCCACATCATACGGGCATAGACATACAGCACACCCAGCAAAAAAAACACATTCCACCTGCAAGAGGCATCGATTCTCATGAGCGTAGTGCTCATGAGTATCTATGCCTCTTGTCGGACCCGTTCACACCAATATTGATCCTCCTGATGGGGGTACCAGCGCAGGCTGAGTCTGGCACTGCCGGAACACAAGGACGCCGAGTTTGGCGGCTAGTTGTTGGCAGTATACGAGCACTTCGCTCACAATCACAACACTCCACGCCCGTGTCTCTCCTTCTGTCCTGTCTGGGGCTCAATTGCTTGTCGTCCTGAAGTGAAGAGACAGCGATTTTTGGATGCTGCAACGGCGAGACGGCTGTTTGGATACTTTATTCGGTGACGAAACTGTTTCATAAGCTCCTCATCAGTTTGAATCGAGACATCGACTTTTGGTGCCGCGGCTGCAACGTGGATTCAGACTGCTCTTTGGATTCTTTATTTGGTGACTAAACAGTTTCGTACTTATTGAAAAGATTTTCGTAAGTTTTGTGGCTCCTGTGTCAAAAAAGAGAGTTTTAATATTGGAAAGACGGGTCCGTTTTCTAAAACTTTGCGCGTGGGTAGCGGTTTTAGGCGCGATGATTCCTACGAGAATCATTGCGACTAAAGCCGCTACAGACACGCAAAGGGTTAAATAATCTGTACAATGACAAAACGGTACGCTCTGTGTAAGTTTGGTTTTTCTAGTTTTCTCATTGCAAAAGAAGAGAATGACGTTTTGGTGCAACAGATAACATTTTTGACATGTTTTTTTTTTTATAACGCTGACGAATGTTTAATCACTATCAGCAGTTTATAAATTTGATTTTCTGGTAGCTGAACTACAACCCCCCTCCCCCCCCCCAAAAAAATAATAATAATAATAATAATAATAATAATAATAATAATAATAATAATAATAATAATAATAATAATAATAATAATAATAAAAATAATAATAAATAAATAAATAAATAAATAAATAAATAATAAATACAGTCAGTGATTCTGTGTGAAACGACCTGTGGAAGCCGACGGTTTTTTTAAATACTTTTTTCAAGTTGGAGCCTGTTTTCTGTCACATCTTCCTATACGATTGGTTCCCTGTCGTTACAGAAAACAAATTAAGACTCTTACTGGGTCGTTTCGAAATGACGACAGAATTAGCGATTTTGACCAGGAAAGACAAATAAGCAATAAGTCCATTTCGGTGAAAGCAAAATTTTCATTGTGTCACAATGAAAATCTCGCTTTTTATAATAATGGACTTACTATCATTTGCCTTCACAGAGCAGGGTTGTTTTGGGGTCTGCTTTTATGCAGCCTGGGCGCTGTTTCGCTCAATGATACCCGAAGTCGAAATTCGTATGAATTTGGAGTTAGTAGTTAGTAGTCGTTCGGGTTAACGTCACAGCACCGAGTGTCATGACGGCCTGACGGGCGGGATGGGGACAGGAATCTATGCTATGGAGTACGACTGAACTGATCATCAGGCGCACTCCAACTGTGCCACTTGATTTCCAGACCTTCACGAATGCTATTGAACAATCCGTTTTCCACCTGGATGTGAGTCAGCTGGGACCAGGCGGATTCGAACCCACGACCGCGATCCTCGCTCTCCTGCTCCGACGTTAACCGCTGAGCTAGTCGGACTCTCAAAATTGGGAGTTTCTCTGAGACTTATACTGCCAGATCGACATGAACGTTAACCATCGAGACGTGCCGCTCGATACACGCATAAGCGTGTATCCGAGCGGCACGTCTCGAATGAGTTAAAGGGAGCCGCTCAACAACACACACAAAAAAACTTTAGAGGTACGAGAGTTCCACCGACTCGCACAAGGGGCACAACTGAGATAGCTTCTGTTACGTGTGCCTACAAACATGAATTGTGAAAAGTAGGGTAGAAAGGTCTTAGCTGAGGTAAGACAACATTGAGAATTAGTTGTTAATGCACATTTACCAATCAAAGCCTGCCCTGAAGCAGATCGCTTTAACATTGGTGCCAAAACAGCGTGACCGATGCCAGGGGACGCAACGCAACTTGTGTAGCTGGGTTTTCTCGTCCTCTAGGCGGCGCATAATTTTAATGTCTTCCAATATTAAACATATTTTGGACATCGATGGACAATTGTGAACGCTAGTTTGTGCCTTCTACAAGAAAAAAATACTCTGATATGGACTCTTCTGTGGAAAATGGTTGGTACAGAAGAAGCAGTGCGAAAAGGACATCGCAGCCGACTCGGCCCGATACCCCTTTGCGCAGTGGGAGAACCGCTGTCAGGGCCGGTACTGCAGTTCGTGCATGCAGGATTCGTAGACGTACGCCCTGGTGAACTCCACTATTGTGCCGGAAACTTTAGGAAACATTTGTCCCGGCGTCTCCTTACTCATCAATATGCGATACTTGTTTCGATCAGTGCGATTGTGGTTGAATGCTGTCGTCTGCTTGTAACATCGTTTCCTTCCCGCGCCGGAAGGCTGTTAACTGGCACTTGACAACACACGGAATATTTTATGTGCGTCGGTGCCCAGGAGAATTCGGGAAGTGAAAAAAAAAAGAGCTACAAACACAGCACGATTCAATGATTTCAATTCAATTTGTAAAAGGAAGAAGTAGAGAACGGTTCAGTGGTTTATGGAGGATGCGGCCACGGAGGAGGCCGTTCTGAAAACTCTATTTTTTTCATTGTTTTTTATTTTTATTATTATTTATTTATTTATTTATTTATTTATTGGGGTGGGGTGGGGGGAGGGGTAAATCCGTCTTCTTCCTTGGGGAAAACGATGTTTTTTTCCTGGTTTTTGTTGTTGTTGTTGTTGTTTTGTTGTTGGTTGTTTTTTGGTGTGGTTTTTTTTAATTTTGAGAAACAAATGCCTTTTGTTCCACAGTGTCCCAGATGAATTCGTAAAGTGGAAAAAGTGCGGCGCGGATGAACAATGATCCTCCATTGGAAACAAACAGTAAAAACAGGTTGACACAGACCAATAATTTATTGGCGACTGTAAAGAAAGAAATACACGTTACGCTCGAGTGACTGTTGAGGAAAAAAAACCCGACGTGGTTCAGAGATTTCTTGGGATCGCAGCTGCATGACTGATCTGGGCCATGCTTGTCTGTCCTTTCCAAATAGTACTGAAGATTTCGATGTGAACATCGCCTAGCACTCGATCCGTAGGCAAAGCTCAGCTACATGCCCAAAATGCAGCTGCCAAGACAGTTGGACGTCCCGCAGCTTCTCTGTGTTTGCTTCTTTATGCTGCTCCAATCATGCGTAGGGCAGAAGTCCACGCCAAAACCACGAGGTAAGACTCAGTTTCAGGTTGACACACTTTCCACTCCCTTCACTGCCGAGAAACAAAAATGAATTAAAAAAATTGAATACCTCCCAAACTCAAGAGGTATATATCCTCTTGAGCCCCCGCAATTGCGGGGGCTCATGAGGATCTATGCCTCTTGTTGAAACTACTTATGTATCCGTGTTTGTCTCCGTTCAAATACTGTGGCTTATAATGGTCATGAGGTCCTATGCCTCTTGCTCAAACCACTTTTGTATCCATTCTCTTTATACGCCTGGTACCTCTGACCATGAACTTACAATGATTCCAAAAAAAAACCACAGTCGGCGTCCATTGGTAGTGAAGGGTATGATAGTGTGTGATTTTGGACCTTATGGCTCTAGGCTGTAAAGTCCAAAATCGCAGACCTGCACATTTGTAGAACACTCTTTGAACTGACTCTTGGTAGTGAAGAGTATGATGGTATGTGATTTGGGACCTTATGGCTCTAGGCCGTAATATCTAAAATCACAGACCAGCACACTTGTAGAACACTCTTTGAATTGACTCTTTCAGTGTGTCTATTTCTAACATAAGTGCACCTTAATCCGCTTCAAGTTTGGTCGTTTCTCTTCTATGAATATGAATTACTCCAATTTTCGCTGTTTCTTCACAATTTGGCTGTCCGCTCATTTGTTGTCGACACGAAACACTTTTTCTGATAGATGGTTATACAGTTCTTTGCTCACTTGCACGCTTTGATCTTAAATTTTGTAACATTTTCGGTTTTCGTGTGATCAGTGATCGTCTTGATCGCTAACTGAACCGTATAGTTGTATTATCGTTTCGTAAATTGCACTTCTGCCTTCCGCCATTCTCAGCGAGAGATGTATGCTGGTCTTTGGTTTTGGACCTTACATATTTACTATCTAAACTGTAAGGTTCAAAATAACAGACTAGCACGCGTACATTAAGGAGGTTTCGTTTGAAACAAATGACTCCCAAAAACGAACGAGAGCGAAATCACGGCAGACAACCAGCTTACACCATAAGCAACAGAACACTCCAAACATCTCGAAGAGGCACAGATCCTCATGAGCCCGGAGGGCTCATGAGGATCTATACCTCTTCGAGATGTTTGGTGTGTTGTCTGTGCTTTTGATAGAGGCTGGTAATCTGCCACGACTTGGCTGTTGTTCGTTGTTGGAAGTCGTTCATTGCAAACGAAACCTCACTATTATATTGTCCTATCTCTCTGTTTGTTTGTTTGTCTATTTTGACAAAGGGTATTTACCCGAAATATTAATAAATTGTGTTGTACCCGTCTTTTCTAAGCGTGTTTCTTTCTCCGTTGGGTACTTCTTTGCATATCACACGCTTGACAGTCACCTTTTTGGTCTGGATTGTCCTATTACCGATTACTTCAGTGTACCGATGCTGAATAATGTGACCTGTTCGTAACCTCACGCTGCTTTATGCGTGTCAGACAACTGAGCAAACTTGTGCGAACTTTGTATTTTGCTATGGCAGAGACTGTTTCCAGCGGTCACTCTTATGAGAGCTCACCTGTCTTCACAGACCATAATTTAGGTTGCTGTAGCTTTTCGTGTGAGAGCGCCTTTCTATTAACTCATTCAGCCCGACGCACGTATTTCCCAAATTTTGTGGGCGTCATCTAACGACTATGCAGCTGTTGCAGGAGATGGATCGACCATGATAATTCAAGGGTAGTGCCAGATTAGCCAGGCGCCAAGCCAATCTGGCACCACACTTGAATTATCATGGTCGACCCATCTCCTGCTGTAGTGCGTCACGGCTGAATGGGTTAAGGTCCCTTTTTTAAAAAGTGTTTCGTTTAAACTTGTTCCACTGTACATGCTTATCTGTTTCCGTATTTCACTTTAGTGTGCCGTTCGTGAAGGTTTTTGACTGACCACTAAATGTGACTGACACAAATTTTGTTGCTACAATCTGTGATTATCATACTGTTTTGTATTTTCACCTGTATTTTGCAATTCTCTAAAGCATTTTCATTTAATATCAAGTAACACACTTTGTGTGCATCCGCATTTTCGTCTATTCGTGGGAATGACTGTTGGGCCAAAGTGTTACGTGCATTGATAAGTTACTTTTCACATTTTATTCTACCAAGCATTTCGTACTAATATTCTGACTCAGCCATGGCGACAAGATAAAACGGTACGCCTAATTTTTTCCCAGGGCAAAATTGTATGTTCGTTTGCAGTTTAGACTGAGGTCCAATCAAAACCAGTGCTTTTCCTTCCCGCTTGGTACGTTGGCCAAACCGTTTTGCCTTGGCTTTCATATCTGTGCTGGTCTGCGATTTTGGACCTTACGGCCGGAGGCCGTAAGGTTCAAAATTACAGACCTGTGCACCATACATTTCCGAGAGGTAAGACTGCTTCGTACCGCGATATCTCTGTTCACCGAATTAAGGCTAATGTGGCATTAAAAATGGAAGGCCGGTACACATTAATTTCAGTCTCTGCTGGAGTCCGGCCAATAGTATTCTTGAAGCAGAGAGGTAACGACTCCCCATAGAGAGGTAACGGGAAAATGTCTAAATGTCATTTTGAACAGCGAGTTTTGACGTTACGAGAGATAACCAATAAAAAAGAATTACTGATAAAATAGTATAGGATTATTAGTCCAATATCTAACCCTGTAGGGTTTATGATTTCAAAACATGTTTAACCTCATGAATACCGAGACAATTGTGAACACTACCCAACTGCACGAGATAAAGTCGTCGTAAGCCCCCGCATGTGCGGGTGCTCATGAGGATCTATGCCTCTTCTATGCTTCATCCTCTTTGTATGCATGTTCCTTTGGCGGCTGGGGATATTTGACGTTGAATTTACACAGATTTTATAAACGCAACCTGCGTCCACTGGCTTTGAAGGGTTTTAGTGAACAGTTTCAATAGTAAGACTAGGTGTGGGGGGGGGGGGGGTGGAATCTGCATTTTCTCATCACATATTTTTCCTTAGAGACACCGGCAGAGAGCGAGGGTTTGGGGAAACGTATTTGCAGTTGTAATGGATATGACTGAAAACAAGGCAGTGGATGTTAAACTGAAACGTTTGGCTTATCCTGCGTACGTGTTTTAATACATTTGAGACGTGCTGCGTTCGGATATGCGTTTATGCTGCAGTTTCTGATGCGGTACATCTCGAATGCATTGTCTTGATGATGTTTGCCACAAGGGCTAAAGAGATTCTATATATGTCTTGTAGTCTGAAGGGGGTTGACTCGAGAACGATGGAAGGAATTGTACACACTTTGTTTGACAGATATTGGAGACTTGTTGTGTAACTGTGTAATTCCGCTTCGAACTGACGAAAAATGATGTTGTGTCTACCTTGAGTGACGTGTTCGCCAGGGTAATAAACTTGCAGACTGGATGTATGTTGACATCCTGTCTACAATTTATTACCATAAAAAAAAACGTTTTTTGCGTGTATTATGTCAGCAGAGCCGTGATGTGAACCCCTTAACTGCCGAGGAAAGGCGATCGCAACCCAGGCGCCAAGCTAATCTGGCACTTTCCTTGAATTATCATAGTCAATCAATCTCCTGCAAATGGTACATAGTTATTAGAGAACACCTCCAAAATTTGAGAAATGGGACCTTGGTGCTATTCCCCAGGATGAAGCATCTCAACACAGAAAACTGTCTACAACAGATACTGCTGACAGTATATGTTTGGGTCCTTTGTGTACTATCTTATAGCTTTATGACGTAAGTACAATGCCAAATGTCGAAATTCATCGTTTGGAGGGGTGTATTGTTTTTGTACCCGATTCATGGATTTATCGTCTGCATCTGCCTCGTTTTGAAATAATATGCATATTTATGAGCCTACGTCACAAGGCAGAACCCGGCCGACTTTTAGTGTATTGCAATACTGCAAGTCACGAGGTCATCCGTGTGGTGTACACACGTGTCAGTGTATACGTGTACTGATGTTCTCCGGCATTCATTTGACGTAATTTTTTTTCACCAGAAAGTAGAATAAACCTGCCATACTCGCTATGCTCTCAAAATCACGATGGGGGTTCCGCTCGACCTGCTAGTCAGTATTTACTAGTAACGATCGTGCTGCGTCGTACTCCGAGGGCGTGGCTTGTTTGACTCTCGCAAAGCGAGCGTGCGTCCACGGTGCCTAGTTTGACCTTTGATCCTTTACCCCTCGGAAACACGCACAGTCTTCCATCATTGAAACAGAACATTGGTATTTATAACCACTTTTTGCACTGCAGTCAATTTAACATCTCACACATCGAAGTCTATGTAACTGAAAACGACAAATACATCATCGCAGCAGAAACACTACCTCTCTGAATCGAGTGAATGAGAGCCCCCACAGACAAAAACATGTTACGACCAGCGATGTGCAACTTTGACACACACCGTAGTTTTCAGATCTTTGCAGCATAAAATGTGATAACTAGCTCGTAACTATATGATAAAACATGTTTAAAATCTTTCGAAATCAGTAAGAGATAAATTCTACTGAAGATCATGAATTCTGAAAATCACTAGCGCTCGCGGTACTACTTAGGAAGATCGACAAAGACCGTAGATTACTTACTGATTCAGCAGGAAAGCGACAAAGTTCGGGTGGGTGGTCAAGCCAAACTCTTGCTTTACGCGTTGCCACATGTCCATATTCCCTTGTCCGATGTCAATTCTACTTAGGGGTATCTTGTCTTTCTTCCTCTTCAATTCCGAGTCTGTCATTGTCGGCGTGAGTCGATGATACTTTCTTTTTTTTTTTAGATTGACTTCTCCGCAGCAGAAAGAACAGCTTTTGTAATATTTCCGTAAAATGTATCTATACTTTCATGTTCTATACTTGCAATGTTATGGGACATCAAGATTGTTCCCAATTAGCATTGACATACTGAAACTTTGGAATTCTGTCCTCAATATTGCAATATTCATCTTTATCTTTAACGTTTAATTGTATAATGATTGGAAGATGATCACTTCCCAAACAATCTTCCTCAGTGATCCAAGTGCAATTTGTTGCCAGGGTTGGGCTTACTAGTGATATATCAAGAGCAGATACTTTATGGGTATATACATCTGGGATTCTAGTGATTCTTCCATAATTTAAAATGATTAACTTAGAGTCTGAAATATTTTCTACTAGACGATTGCTTGTAACTATCGTACATCCAGACTCCCAGAACGGTGCATGAGCATTGAAGTCTCCTAGGACCATCCATCGACAGGAAGTTGTCTGCTGAGAATCAATATCTTTTATCCAGTCAGTGTTGTCATCTTTTGGCCCTCTAGGTAGGTATACGGATATCACATTTAAAGTATTTTGATTATTATTTTTTACCATGGCCCCAGTGATATAGATATCATTTAGATCTTTGGTTATAGAGTACGTATTTAGTGACGAATATTCTAGGTCATCTCTAATGTATAACGCAGTTTGGACTTTATTCGATATAGCGTCATAATTGTATAGAGGAGGATAATAATATCCTCGAAGTTTTGGGAGTTTTTTTTTTACCTTCTACATTCAGATAGTGTAACGCTAATATGCTATACTCTGACTGTGAGATGTGATTCTCGAAGGATAGGAAATTTGTTGAAATAGATCTGCAATTCCACTGAAACACTTTCATATTGCTTGTGCTCTTCTTCATGGTCAGTGACCTCTTTGTAGCGAAAGAAGGTCAACTGAAGGAAAAGGAAAGTATCAAATAATAAAAAAATACAAATAACTAATACAAAACAAAATGAACTCTTTCAAAACACCAAGAATCGATATATCTCAAACAGTTCAGTACTAAATCAAAAACTAGAACTAAACTATCTGGATATCATTTCAAAGTTGCTTTCGAACCGGACTTGATAATGTTGTTAACTTTACCACATTTGAAATGATAATCGGTTAGCTTATTTATATTTCATTCGGTCAGGAGTGAATACCAGTGACCCCTCCAATCATAGTATCCACTGGAAAGTTTGGGATAGTGGTAACTCAATGTTCGTTTCGTTTTTTCCCAGAATAAGTTAGATAAATGTTTCCCGATGTTACGTGCAAAAGTTGAAGATCCCCTTGCATTTTTGATGTATTGAGTCCCGCAGATGAAACTTAGAGTTAATATTTTCATGATGAAGTACGGAAATGTTCTGGTCCTCAATAAGTTCTGACACCACCGTGGCATTGAAAATCTCACGTTTTATGTTCAGTTCAATATCCCTAGGCCCTGCATGGGGCGATCTTGCTGACTACTATATGGCTTGCCGGAAATTTCTTTTTCAGATCACGCACTGCTGTTACAAATGATTTCCCAGCAGTGCGTGGATTTGAAGATTTAATGTTATTTACACCAGTATGTATGACGACAGCATCGACGTCTTCCTTGATGCTGGCCGTAGCTTTGGAAGTGTCTTCAACGGTGAAGGCGCTTACCTTTGATACGGACAAACCGTACGAGATTCCAAGCCGGTTAGAGCGCACGCCTTTCAAAGTGGAATCGTGAAATATTCCTGTCCCTTTTGTTTATGTTTTCCGCTTACTTTGTTTGGGGAGCTGAGGTAGCGGAATGAAATAAAGAAGAAGACGAAGTGTTGGCCTGTGCACGTGTCGGAGCAGCTGCAGTGGCTCCAGCAGGCTTGTCCGTCTTGACCCTGGCCGTGGAGGTGGACTCGACCGCTGCCGCGTAGGTCAGTTCACGTCGGTCTTCCATGTCCGTTTGGGTCGAGACGTCGACTCCTCTGCTGAAGCCAGGTTGTACACGTTGTACCTGTTCCGTCAAGAGAGCCACTTGTTGGGTAAGCAGGCTTACGGTATCCTTCAGCTGGTCTACAACATTTTGAAGGCTCTCCTTCCCGTTGTCCTTCAGGTGGCGGCGGTTATCCTGCTTCTCGATGTCGGGATTTTTATCTTCACTCTCTCTTTCTCTCTCGTTGTCCTGGGGCGATCTTGGTTCGTCTATTCCCTCAGGAGATTGTGTCCGGGTTTGACGCCTTGTTCTGGTCATTCTGATGTTCCAATTAGTCCAGTTTTCAGCAACATTGTCAGAGCTCAGTTATATTTGGCTCTATCGGTCGCCATCTTGGCCGGACGTCCTTCTCTTGAGAAAACTGACACTACTTGATTCTTGCAACAACAAAAGAAGCTCTTGCTCAAACCAGATCTACTGTACAGCGTTTTGTCTTTGTCATCCCAAAGCGTGTTTCTTTCTTTGCTTCATATTTCGTTTCATTTTACACGCTCAGCGGTAACTGTTTTAGTCCGGAGTTTGTATAGGGCTTACTCAATCAAGATTACACGCTGTTGAAAATTACGAGTGGCGGGGCTAGGTCATCACAGATTGAGCAGTTCGTGCCTAGCCCAGATTGTGACCCCGGTGTTTAGGGACGGACATACTAAAACATGCATGGCCAATCCCAGTGACACAGTCCAATGTATGTTGATCCCTGTTAGAAATGTCCACAGCCCCGTCTAATGCAGTCTCAACACAGGCGCTGACCCGGAAGCAGGCTGCAGCACGTCATAATTATTATATCAAACTGACGCAGGCAGCTGCGGCACGTTGTAATTTTGACGTCACACTGACACGGGCAGCTGCAGCTCGTCATAATTTTGACATCACTTTAACGCCAGGCAGTTGCAGCACGTCATAATTTTGACGTTACACTGACACAGGCAGCTGCGACACGTCATAATGTTGACGTCACACGTAGTGTGACGTCAACATTATGATTTGTCGCGGCTGCCTGCGTCCGAGGCAGCGCCAATTTAGGAACCCTTATTAGCGCTAAGGACTTGCTACATACAGAGGAATAATCTCTTTGACCCAGACAGAATCAATAATTTGTTTTCCGCTTGTCTGCGTATTCAGTCTTAAAATCCCTTTTGCTTTTCGAGTATGCCAGTGAATCTTAGAAAAAAAGGTACGCCAAAACGCATCTATTAATGTGTTGTTGACATATGTTTGTTAATTATATGTGTGCTTTATAGTTGTAAGTTTTATGTTATATGAACCGAACATAATTTCCGGACTTGGACAATAAATTATTCGTGTTGGTTTTGGTATTCAACGGTAAAAATGCATGGGCTGGTCTCTCATTTTTCTGTCAGTAGGGGTTTTTGTCGCAATGATTCCGGAATCATGGCGACTAAAACCTCTACCGGCAGCGCTATCTGGTTAACAGGGATATAGAACGGCTGTTGTTGGTTTGTGATTTTTTTTTAATTAATTTTTTTTTAAAGACAGATTTAACTTTATTTCTATTTCTCTTTTCGACAAAAAAATCTTTTATTTTTTTTATTAACACCTAACCCCTCGGCTGTAGCTGTAATTAAATTTAACTCATTCAGGCCGACGCACGTATTTCCCAAATTTTAGAGGCGTCATCTAACGACTATGCACCTGTTGCAGGAGATGGATCGACCATGATAATTCAAGGGTAGTGCCAGATTAGCTTTTCGCCGACAGGTGCCAAGCTGATCTGGCACAACCCTTGAATTATAATGGTCGACCCATCTCCTGCTGTAGTGCGTCAGAGCTGAATGGGTTATGCGTTCCATGACTCAACCTTAAAATTCTGCATGGTCACGCGTGTAAATTTTTGGAACACCTAACCCCTCGGCGGCGTTAGCGGTAATGAAAATTAAACGTTTCGGGAATCAACGCAAAAATTAATGTTCTACTTACTCACAAGTGAGAATTCCTCCAAATAAACCTGTTCCCCATTTGGTCATAATCTGATTCAGAATTCCTGTGAGCTTACACTTGTTTTTATCAACTATGAAAGGTTTCAACACATTTTAGCTCGCAGCAACAACAACAAAAAAAACAACAGCGTTCTCTGTTGGGAAGAGCAAAATGCCACGTTGCGAACGCTAGATTTCTGTTTTCATAAATGTGTGCTGGTCTGTGATTTTGGACCTTACGGCTCTATATCACAGATCAGCACACAGACATGCCATGTGTTAAGCATTATTCAAATTTTCAGATTTCCATTTTCGCTGCTCAATTTGCATGTTTCAGAAAGAGTGAAAGCACTTAATCCAGGTTTTGAATGTGTAATGTTCATGTGATATACAATGACTGCAACTAAACGTTTGGCATAATTGAGAAATGTAAAGGCTCATAAGGGATTGGTTGAGAAGGAGGGGGCGGGGGCGGGGGCGGGGGAGGGGGTTAGGGGGCGGAGGAAGAGCAGCGGAAGTTTGTGCGCTGGTCTCTGTGCGTCTGATCGCTAAAGGCAGCTTACCGCTCCAGGAACAAGGATGCAAATTGGTCTCAGGAGGACCTTCGTACGGTTGTGACTTTGATTTAACACAGATTTTAGAAACAAAATGTAGTGGAAGAAAAGGGTTTAATAGAGTTATTTCTTTTTATCAATGGTCAAAATCTGTTCAAGATATTTTAAACTGAAAACAGGCTGTCACTCTCTGCCGTCTAACGTTATCAAAATTTTCCAGTTTTCGTCAGTCACCCTCCCTTCAATCTGCAAAAGGCCTAGATTTTCATGAGTTACCTGTACTTGCAGGGGCTCATGAAAATCTAGGCCTCTTAAACTTATTTGCACGCGTAGGAATTTGCACGTGTAGGAATTGGTTTCGCTAGCCGCTTCTCATATGGAAAAGGTCAGTCCCCCAAAAAGTCAATGTAAAATTATAATTGAAAAGATTGCTGAAAATGACAAAACCGCAAGAAACGCATTCAAAATTTGCAAAACTTTGCTATTGAAAAACAAAATCATTAAACAGACATCTAAAGAATAGCTTTTTGCGAACTGTTCTTGACGTAATGATGTCGATGGAGAAGCAGTTACATACATTCGGGTTCCTCGGTTTCAGTCAAGGTCAGATTTTGAAAGTCCCAATTTGTTTAACCCATTCAACCCCGACACACCATAGCAAGACATGGATCGAACATGATAGTTCAAGGGTAGTGCCAGAATAGCGTGGCGCCCATAGACCCCAGGCTATTCTGGCACCACTCTTGAACTATCATGCTCGATATGTCTCTAGAATTGCCATATAGTCCTTCAGAGGACAACTTCAAATTTTGGGGATTTTGGTCCTGGGGTACAATGTGTTAACCAGACTATAAAACAAAAAGCTTGACATGTATGATGGTCTGCAATTTTGGACCGTCTGAAGCCGTAAGATCCAAAACTGATCACAGACCGACACATACAGGTATACACGCGCTGCATATAATGTCGCTGCGTGTCCAACACTAGACTTACATGGAATCGCTTTTCCACAGTGATGCTGCCTGAGCCTTGGCTGCAATTCTGAAGTTGAAAGCTTGATTAAACGCCGAAGGCAACACTGCCCTTGGTTTCCATCTGCAAGACGCATAGACTCGTATGAACCCCTGCAGACGCAGGGGTTCATGAGAGTCTATTTTTCTTGCCTTAGGATCAGCGTCACTTCATACCTCAAAGGGCGAGAGTCATGGAGATTTTATGCTTGATTAAAAGTGGAGCAGACATCAAAGAGTGTGTGAGATCAGGAGGGACAGTACCTTACGATCTTTACGGTGTTCACTCACGTGGAACTGATATTTACAAGTTCTCTCTCTCTCTCTCTCTCTCTCTCTCTCTCTCTCTCTCTCTCTCTCTCTCTCTCTCTCTCTCTCTCTCTCTCTCTCTCTCGCTCTCTCTCTCTCTCTCTCTCCCTCTCTCTCTCTCTCCAATCACAGACTTAACCCCTTCATTGGTGAGGAAATGCAAACCCGATGCAACTGCAAGAGGCATAGATTCTCATGGCCCCCCTCCCCCCCCCCCCCCACACACACACAGTTGCGGGGGACTCTTGCTGAAGCCATTTTGTATCCATGTCCCTTTAACAATTGGGTCATCTGGGACGTCAGGATTTACAGTGGCTTAAAAACACAATCTGCGTCCACTGGAAGTGAAGGGGTTAAATATGTGATGACTTCCGGGTCGAACTTGAGGTTCCGACCCGCAGAATGCAGATGCAGGGGCTCATGAGTATCTATGACTCTTGCAGATGGAAGATTGTTGACTGTGAGACTGTCTCTGGCTTAAAATGTCACCGTTCGGATGAAAGTTGGCAGCGGTGTGAGCTTCGAAAATGTAATTGTCATGTCTTACTGGAAGAAACATGCATACAGATTTAAAACATGCTTAGAATTTTTTTAACAACAACAACAATACGTCTAGCCTTTGGAAGAGGATAGTGTACGTGCTTTAATGTTCCCGCTTGAATGCAAAATTGAATGTTGTTGTCTTCCTTGAGGGGATGCGTCGCCACGGTCAAGCGCCACCCAAACAACCGACGGGCATTTACAGTACTTATTTATTTATTTATTTATTTATTTAATTATAAAATAGTTTTTCTTTTTTAATATTTAGTTGGTTAGTTGGTTGGTTGGTTGGTTGGTTGGTTGGTTGGTTGGTTTGGTTTGGTTTGGTTTGGGGTGGGGTGGGGTGGGGTGGGGTGGGGTGGGGTTGGGTTGGTTGGTTGGTTGGTTGGTTATATTTAACTTATTTTGGCGAAAATTATTCGAAATTGATGAGAGGTGAGAACCCAGAGAAAGGTGTTTCGATTAAGAAAAAAAGGACTTGCACCATGCGACTGCAAGCAGGCCAGATGCATTCCTTACGGCTAAATGTATTGGCTGTGTTCAAATGCGCTATTTCCAGAAATTTCGGCGTCGCCCTCAGAAGTGGTCGATGCATAAGTTGTTGTAGTATGCCAGATCGGAATCTGGCAAAGTATACAAGAAAACTGATCAGTGAACCATAACTAACCCCTTCACTGCCAAGGCGAGGCGAACGCGACCCAGCTGCAAGAGACATAAACCCTCATGAGCCCCCGCAGGCGCGGGGGCTCATGAGGGTTTATGTCTCTTGCTAGTCCTGTGTTCTTCATGCCTATCTTTCGTCCCATTTAATTTGTCTTCTTCACGTCAATGTCGGTCAGTGTGCAGCGGTTTCGACGCGAAATTCAACATCACTTGCAGCGAAGGGGTTACATATTGAGGATATGGATGCCTCAGAACCCATAATATTGAGGCTAAAAGCTTCAAATTTGTACACTGCCATATGCAAGCTACATTATAGTACTTACAGATAAGGATATAGATCAACGGCTTCAGTTCAAGGGTGGTGCCAAAATAGCTTGGCGCCTAGAGGCGCCAAGCTATTCTGGAACTACCCTTGAACTATTTTAGTCAAACGTTTTTCACATACTGGTGTATTCCGAATGATAAGGGTTAAATTGTCAAAGTTCGTCTTCTTCTTCGTTGCCGGGGCTTTGCCTTCATCGCTATGTCCAGTTTGTTGACAGCGATAATTCAGTGGTCTTTGCCTAGTTCAAATCACTTTCAAACGTTTAGAATTCGAAACGGCCAAGGGACCACTCTTTGAATTAAAATCGAAAACGAGCTGTCCCTAGAGCGAAATTTTTTTCTTTGTCTAAATAATCATTAGTAGACAAAGACAAATCTGTCTGGTCTACTTTTACACACACTCTCCTTGTAGCTCGTGATCACTTTCTCTCAGTCTCTCTCTCTATGAGTTTTTCGTTGACGTCATTTTTATTTTACTTCTGACTTTTTTTTACGCACTTTTGTCATTTTTTTTTGTTTTACGTCACTTCCTTCATTTTCCACATTCCTTCTGCGATAATGTTGATAAGTAGCGGCTGATCTCTATATTTGTATGTCTATTTTGAAAAAGGGTATTTACCCCAAATATTAATAAATTGTGTTGTAACTGTCTTTTCTAAGCGTGTTTGTTTCTCCGTTGGGTTCTTCTCTACTTTTATCGTTTTCGGTCCTCTCGAAGTGAGTATGACAGCTCTAGAATAACGCCTAATTATCCGGGCCGTGATAATATGGAGGACACAATTTTGTTTATCAACACCCACATGTGTTTGTTGGTGTTCGTTCTTTGGTTTGTTTGTTTGTTTGTTTGGTTGGTTGGTTGGTTGGTTGGTTGGTTGGTTGGTTGGTTGGTTGGTTGGTTGGTTGGTTGGTTGGTTGGTTGGTTGGTTGGTTGGTTGGTTCTCTTTTCTTTTTCTTTTTTTGGGTGGACTGCACTAGTTTCGTATAAATTTTCTATGGCGAGATCTTGAAGCATGTGTTAGCGTCTATTGGTGCCATTTTAGAATTCGTCATTTTCATGTCTGCACTGCCCTGCTGAAACTCTATTAGCGTCATTACATTAATTTAACTCATTGTACCCTAAGGGCGAAATCCCCATATTTTGACGTTGTCCTCTGAAGACTGCATTGCATTGCAGGACACAGATCGACCATAGGCGCCAAGCTATTCTGGCATCACCCTTGAACTGTCATGGTCGATCCATATCTTGTTGTGGTGTGTCAGGGATAGAATGAGTTAAACATAAGGAGAGTTGATATAAACATGTAAAAATAAAATCGGCACTTCCAATGAGCACCATGGATTCATCTGCAAGAAGCATGCGGGGGCTCATGAAGATCTACACTTCTTGATGGACCTACGTCCATCTAGATTCCTCGGGCGCAACGTGATCGAGAGTACAATCTGCATAGAACGTGAGGACACTCTACCGGGAGTTGACAGCATACAGGAACCGCAAGTCTCTGCAATTCCCTTCCAGCTGAAAGAGGCATAGATCATCATGAGCCTCTGCAAGTTTGCAGAGGTTCATAAGGATCTACACCTCCTGCTGTGCATTCTTGATGCAAAGAAACATTGCCATTTACACTGCGAGTGATTCTAAAGACCTACGATCGTGGATGTCATGGAGGTTTTCACTGTGAAATAAAGTAGAAGGATTCTCCAAGCTAAAACACACTCCTTTCTGGACCGCGAATAATTCCAACAGGGTTTCTTCGCTTGTTCTTCTCGTCGTCTAAAACGCCGCAGCTTTAAACCCCGTAGACTCCTCCTTCTGAAGAACAACGATGGGGAGTAAATGGAGTCGAATTCCTGCTAGTAAGAGACATACATCATATTAAGCTCCTGCAGTGGCAGGAACTCATGGTAGTGTATGCCTCTTTGACTGTATAAGCTAGAGTACGGTGGGTTTTGAAATTTCGGATTATCGTTGCTGGAGCCTTTTAGAATATTGTAGTATTGCGGTTGCACGGGCTCTTGAAAAATATGCCATTGACAGTTTATGGAACAGGCTAGCTTCAGTGCAGAGAAAATCTGAGCACCACCCAATTGCAAGAGTTATAGATTCTCATGAGCCCCCTCATTTGCGGGGGCTCATGAGGATCTTTGCCTCTTGCTGACACCACTTTGAATCCATATTCCTGGGAAAGCCAGAACATATTGGTGTTAAATTTACAAAGAATGTAGGAACACAATCTGCGACAACGGGCACTGAACTGGTGAAATACGTACTTCTAAATAAACAGCCTAGCTTTAGACATGTACGTTCCTCTAAATGGACACCTCTGGAGAATCCAAGCCGTTTGTAGATAAACTAAATTTCGTAAAACAAAATATCGTTGCTGCAGCATTTTTTTTTACTAGTGTTGGGCTACAGGGGAGCTTTAGAATATGTGCCTCTTGCAGAAAAAAATGTATGATATCAAGATCGCAACGTCCATCTGGCCGAAGTCGGGCGCAGTGGGCCCGCGCACGACTGTGCGCGGGCCCACTGCGACTGACTTCGACCAGATGGATTTTTGAGTAATGGATATTGGTGAGATATGTCCAAATGGAATATCGCTGCTCCTGCCGCTGATGATGATGCTTCTGCTGTTGTGGTTAAATACGGTGATGCCCGTCCACTCTGTGGCCGGTCAAAATAAAATGTGACAAGTTACTTTCAAACACTTTCACATCTTTCCAAGGGCGAGGTCTTTGAACCTAGATAGGACATGCTTCGCTACTGATATATTGCTCGGTCATGTTTGTGTTTTCGTTGACTTAACCTTGAGCAGGGCATTGCCACCCTTTGAAATACTGATGTACGGTGAACTCGTTTACTTAACCCATTCAGCCCTGACACATTACAGCAGGAAATGGATCGACCATGATAATTCAAGGGTAGTGCCAGATTAGTTTGGCGCCTGTCGGAGACAAGCTAATCTGACACTACCCGTGATTATCATGGTCGAACCATCTACTACAACAGATGCATAGTCGTTAGACGAGACGCCTCCAAAATTTTGAAAATACGTGCGTCGGGCTAAATGAGTTAAGTTGGCTGTTGTTTTTTTTAAACCATGTGAATCGTGTGAAGCCTGTTGACTTGACACGCCTGATGTTGAGAGAGAGAGAGAGAGAGAGAGAGAGAGAGAGAGAGAGAGAGAGAGAGAGAGAGAGAGAGAGAGAGAGAGAGAGAGAGAGAGAGAGAGAGAGAGACAGAGACAGAGACAGACAGAGAGAGACAGAGAGAGAGAGATCCGTGCCTTCTTTCCAGTGCGATATCTCACGACTGAAGGGATTTACGGAACTGCTTTGACGTTTTACAATCTCAGCTTCGATGGCCATACCTCCTTCGTTTTCATCTTCGGCTAAAACGCCTGCAATCTCCTCCGCCTAAGTCCCAGGGTCACCCTGGTCAGCCCCATAGGGTGGGGTTTTCTCTCTATTCTGGGGCATGCGTTTCTGCCTACCCTTGGTCCATTCACCTGTATTTTCCTTTTTTAAACTCTCCCTACTGTCTGCGCTGCCTGTAGCTCTTGATATTGGATGTGTGTTGCTAAATGGTCTTAGCTTTATTTAGGCCCCATGTTGTAGGTTTATTCAACATATTGGACAGGCTGGCGACATACATTCAATATTCTGTTGTTGTTTTTTCACAAGCAGTGCAGGCAGGTCCTGAGAAAGTCTTATTGCTGTCGGGACGTTAAGCAATGTACAATCAATCAAGCAATCCTCCGCCTAAGGACACCGCCGTTTGTGTTTTTGACCCTGTCCTACAAGAAACATAAATCCTCCCTATTAGGGACTATGTGCCTCTGGCATTTTAACTCTCTGAGGCTTCGCTTTTCTTTTGAAGAAAACCAGGTTGGTACATCATAGTATACTGACTTTACGACCCTGGTCGATGAAAGTACTGACCGTAGATTATAATCATCGCCTGCAAGAGACATAGATCCTCATATGCCCCCGCAGAATGTGGGGGGTGGGGGGGGTGGGGGGGGCTCATGAAGATCTATGTCTCTTGCAGACGATAAGGGTTCTATTAACTACTTAAACAGATGGTCCCCATAAATAAACGGCGACGTAAAATACGTATCAGAGACTTTGGGGGATATTTTATTTGCTCATTTCTATGATATGTTTACTAGTCAGACGATAGCTGTTATTTATGATGCAAAACGTCCTTGAGAGTACTTCTTTAATTTCTTCCCGAAAGGTTCACCCACCTTCTACTTCAACGAAAAGTTTTAACCCTTATCGTTCGGAATACACCAGTGTGTGAAATAAGTTTGACTAAAATAGTTCAAGGGTAGTGCCAGAATAGCTTGGAGTCTCTCTCTCTCTCTCTCTCTCTCTCTCTCTCTCTCTCTCTCTCTCTCTCTCTCTCTCTCTCTCTCTCTCTCTCTCTCTCTCTCTCTCTCTCTTTCTGCAATAGCAACGGCAAGTTTGAAAACTGGTCCTGTTACCAATAACTTCTACCGTTGGAAAACAAAGGTTCATTGTTCATTGTTCATTGCATCCAAAAGGTTACACTGTGCTGTTTATTGCTTACTTTGGTTCTGCCTTCTAGCCGCGTTGGTCATATATTGATGTGACAGTAACGTTGAGTGTTACCACCAGAGACTGTGCCAGTGTTAGTTTACACTGTAAAGATTGTGCTCATTTAAAAAGAACGACTTAATTTTCAGTCTCTTTCGTGTCTTTACAGTGAGACAGACTATTAGCTTGAGTGATTTAATCAAAATTGTACTGGAACGACAAAGAAGGGAACTTAGTGACAGCCGAACATACAGGTGTTCCATGCGGCGTTTCAAGTTGCGTCACTTTTTTCTTGTGGTTCAGTCACTCCCGCAGCGAGTTTTTGAGAGCTCAGTAGCTTAACTGCTACTTGTTCTCTGGAGGACTTTTATTCAATTACGTGGCCTTTTATCGTTTTATAGTTTTATAGTATTTTTTATTTCCGTGTTTTTCTGTATTCAATTGTTTCTTCATTGTTTATCTTGTGCACTCTGTATTTTGTAATAAGTCCAAGCGAATTTTCCATCAAAGGTGCAGTTATGAGAATAGGGCACCTCAATGTGTTTCATCTGTACAACAAACTAGCCGACATATCTGTATATATTAACGATCCTACACCGTTCCACCTGTTTGGACTCAGTGAGACGCGTCTGAGTTCCTGTGTAAGCGATGCAGCAATCAGTATCCCCAATTTTTCAGTTATTAGACGAGACCCCTTGTCTCCCGGTCAAACTGGCATCGCTGTCTATATTCATAATTCTATCCAGCATTTAGTTCATCGACGCGTCGACCTAGAAATGATCGGGGTGGAGTGCGTATGGGTCGAAGTCAAGTGTCCGAAATCAAAACCGGTATTAACTGGGTTCTTATAGAAATCCCGCCTCAACTTTTGAGTGGTACGATCAGTTTAGTCATAACCTTGACAGAGCTTTAAAAAAGAAGGCCGACATTCTTCTATTGGGCGATTTTAATATAGATTTACTTAAGCCGCACCCCGCCTGGGGCTCAACGTCATCTCTGTTTGGCTTAGTACAGTTAGTGAAATCACCCACCAGAATTACTCCAACTACTTCCACGCTTATAGACCACATATATACTAATAAACCCAAAGCCGTCTCTGATGTTGATGTCTCAAATCTTAGTGTTAGTGATCATTATCCTGTGGCTTGCTCCTGGTCTTCTAAACTCCCTAAACCAAAAAAGAACGGCCATACAACTATAACGTATAGGACATTCAAACACTTCAGGAAAGACGAATTTCTATTTGATCTAGAAAATACTCCTTTTAGTAATGACGTGCTCCTGTCCTATGATCCTAATACCGCCCTCAGTATTTGGTACTCTCTTTTCCTAAATGTACTTAATAAACATGCTCCTCTACGCGAGAGGAGGGTAAAATCTAACACTCTTCCTCCCTGGCTTACTCCGGAAATCATGCAGGCGATGGCGCTTAGAAACGATCTACGTAGCAATAAAATGTTCACTGAATATAAGCAACAGCGTAACCGTGTTAAATACATGATCAGAGAGGCAAGAAAAAAGTTAGTTCGTGACACGGTTAAAGACAGCAAAGATACCTCTACTATATGGCGCCTTTTAAACACACTTACTAGGGGGGTCTCCAAGTACCGCAACTACCATTCCCACTAATCTTACTGCTGATACATTCAATGACCATTTTCTTTCGATTGCCAAATCTCTAATATCGCCAAGCCAGGATAACACTTTTCACCGTTCAAATTTGCTGTCTGAGTTTTGTCAACAAAGAACAATGGGCACAGCCCCCTTTAACATCCCTATGTTAGCTGTTCATGAAGTGGGTTTACTCATAAGTAACCTTCCAAATAAAAAGTCCTCGGGGCCTGATGACATCAGCCCGAAAATACTTAAACTGTCTCTCCCATACATTGTAGAATCCTTAACTTATATTTATAATCTCTGTATCCAGCATAATACTTTTCCTAACGAACTTAAATATGCCAAAGTAATTCCACTTCCAAAAACAAAAGATCGTTCTGACCCTAATAATTATCGGCCTATTTCTTTATTATCTGTTTTGTCCAAACCACTGGAAAGGCACGTTCATAAACACCTGCTTGCTTACCTAGAAAACCGTAAGCTCCTCCACCCTTTCCAATCCGGATTTCGTCCGCAGCATTCATGCCACACAGCACTTACACGCCTTGTTGACACATGGCTTAAGGGTATGAATAAGTCACAGTTAACAGGAGTAGTCTATCTAGATTTTAAGAATGCTTTTGATCTGATTAACCATACTATTCTGACTGCTAAGCTTCACACATACCTCAATAACGGAGACGCAGTTGCTTTTTTCACATCTTACCTTACTAAAAGAAAACAAAAGGTTCTTGTTCATGGCTCATACTCCTCTCTCAAAGATGTAAGCTTCGGTGTGCCCCAAGGGTCTGTACTGGGCCCTCTACTGTTTTGCCTATTTATCAATGATTTGCCTCTACATATTACTTGCCAAGATGTACAATGCGACCTTTTTGCTGACACCTCAGTTCATACTACTAGTAAAGATATACAGGTAATTTCCGACAACCTACAACAAAGTCTTCATGAAGTATCAGCTTGGTGTATAAACAATTCTATGGTTGTTCATCCAGCCAAAACGAAATCGATGGTAATCGCCACGCGCCAAAAACAGCAGATAATGCCTCTATTACTTAACCTTTCACTTAAAGGTAGTCAGGTAGAATAGGTAAATGAACATCGAGTACTGGGGATTACAATCGACAGTCAGCTAAAATGGCAAGCTCATACAGACGCCTTATGCAAAATAGTAGCCAAAAATCTCTTTATGTTATCAAAACTGAAATATTATACTGATTCAGATATCAGGCACCCAATCGCCAGCCCACACAGAAATACGCAGGTATAGAATAATAATGGGTTATATAAGAGACCTGATGCATCTTATTTGAAGATGCAAATGATCGTCTTATTCTATACCTGCGTATTTCTCTGTGGGCTGGCGATTGGGTGCCTGATAGGCGGGGGCAGGGGATCTAACTGTTGTCCAGCGCTGAGTAATTCCCCTTGGTTTGTTTACAATTCTGCCAGCGCTAGCCTCACCTATCTGGTTTGTGAGTGATTCAGATACCTGTAAACTATTTTATAACGCTCACATACGTTCGTATATCGATTACGCGTCATCGGTATGGGATGGGTGTAGTGAGGTCCATTTAACTCATTCTACCCCAACACCGAAATCCCCAAATTTTGCCGCTGTCCTCCGAAGACTGCATTGCAGTGCAGGACACAGATCGACCATGATAGTTCAAGGGTGATGCCAGAATAGCTTGGCGCCCATAGGCGCCAAGCTATTCTGGCATCACCCTTGAACTATCATGGTCGATCATTATCTTGCTGTGTTGTGTCTGGGGTAGAATGAGTTAAAGAGACTCAATTCCCTACACAGACGAGCGGCCAAAATAATCTGCCCTGATCCACACCTAAGCACTGAAGAAAAGCTCTCAAAAGCAGGTCTCCTGCCACTTCAAGGTCATTTTAAATATAACAAAGCAATCTTTATGTTCAAAGTGTGGAAACGCAAAACACCTGAGTACATCTCCACTTTGTTCCGTAAGTCTGAGTCCAAGCTTGGGAACATCAGAAAGCTTTTCATAGTCCCAAAACCAAGGATCGATCTATATAAAACTAGCTTATCCTTCTCAGGGGCTCTTATCTGGAATGCCATTCCCGACCATGTAAAATCCGCCTCCTCGCTAGCCTGTTTTAAAAAGGGTCTCTGCAAATATTTTGTGGATCACTCGTAGGGATGACTTAACCACTTGTATTATATGTTTCTTTTTATGCTGGGTCCAATTTATTCCCAATTAAGTCTGTTATCCTTTTCATTTATCATTTGGACTACTTAGCTCTGTCTATGTGTGAAGGGGGGGGGGGGTGGGGGGGGGGGTGTCTGTGAGTCTATGAGTATGTCTGTCTATGTGAACAGTGTTGTCATCTCTTTGCAAGTATTATGTTTACTTATATGTATGTATATTTGTAGTTAGTCTTGTAGTTGTTAGCAACGGCAGGTTTGTAAAATGGCTGTGTCGATGACGATGTCAATGCCTAAACCGTTGTAAAATAAAGTTTCATTGATCTCTCTCTCTCTCTCTCTCTCTCTCTCTCTCTCTCTCTCTCTCTCTCTCTCTCTCTCTCTCTCTCTCTCTCTCTCTCTCTCTCTCTCTCTCTCTCTCTCTCTCTCTCTCTCTCTCTCTCTCTCTCTTTTTGATGATCACGTTTTGCCTTTCTATTTTTATTAGGTTTTAAAGCCCAGCCACACATGCCCGATTTTCAGGCCGATTCTTGAGCAGTTTTGAATCGGAGTGTGATCGGACCGGACTGCAAAAACGTGTGCACTGCCACACATTCCCCGACTTTATTTAGCCGATCGGTTTGAATCGAAGATCAAGGTCGTACCTGTTTAGCGAAATGGCTGCTAGTTTGGACAGTGATGATGATGTGCTTGCATTATCAGCAGTTTTGCATCATATTCGGGAAGACTGAGGCGGGTGAAACATCGGCAACGAAGATGGTTGACTGATCTTCCGCCATTTGCAAACTGAAACGACGTGCTTTGCGAGGCTGATTGGTTGAAGCTTATAATCGGGGCCGATTCGGATCTGAAAAATAGAGCAGTTTCTAAAAACCCGATTCCCAGCCGATTGTGATCGGTTTGGATATATGACGTCATCCGATCGCAATCGGATCGGAATCGGCTTCAAAATCGGGGCACAACCGGCAAGTGTGGCGGGGCCTTTAGTCATGCCCGTGAGAGTGTTGTGTGAGTGCGTGTGCAAGGACATGACTGAAAATTGGTCTGGGTAGTGCCAGAATAGCTTGGAGGCTCTCTCTCTCTCTCTCTCTCTCTCTCTCTCTCTCTCTCTCTCTCTCTCTCTCTCTCTCTCTCTCTCTCTCTCTCTCTCTCTTCTTTTTTTTTTTTTGACGATCACGTTTTGCCTTTCCATTTTTATTAGGTTTTAGTCATGCGCGTGAGAGTGTTGTGTGAGTGCGTGTACAAGGGCATGACTGAAAATGGGTCTGTGTACCTAATCATTTATCCTTGAGAAATAAAGTTTCATTTCACTTCATTTCATCTCTCTCTCTCTCTCTCTCTCTCTCTCTCTCTCTCTCTCTCTCTCTCTCTCTCTCTCTCTCTCTCTCTCTCTCTCTCTCTCTCTCTCTCTCTCTCTCTCTCAGTGTGTGCAAAATTGTGTCCAGAAATATATTTCTCCTTTTAAAACTTATTTACTTTACGAATTCACCAAAACTCTTCTTCAGCGCTCACATCCAGTCCCACATTGACCACGCATCCACAGTCTGGGACGGGTGTAGTGATGCGTGTTTAAAGAGGCTTAATTCCCTCCACTGGAGGGCAGCCAAGCTAATCCTTCCTAATAGCAGGGACAGCACTGACGTGCGACTCAGGGCCCTTGACATGCTTCCGTTACGTAACCTCTTTCTGTTCAATAAGGGCGTGTTAATGTTTAAAGTCCGCATATCGAACCCCGCGGTACGTCTCGGATTTGTTTAAGTATGCTAACACACCATTTAAGACATCAAGGAACAAACTGTCAGTACCTAGGCCACGACTGGATATATTCAAAACTAGTCTTACTCAGGGGCCAAACTCTGGAACTCGTTTCCGGCCAATATTACCGAGGCATCTTCATTGTCCACCTTCAAGGCAAGACTATTCCGGCACTTAATTGAGCAGCCGAACAAAGCGCACGCGACTACTGCGTTCTGATTAATGACTGTTATCAAACATGTAAGTGTGTGGGCGCGTGTGTATGTGTGTGCGTGCATGTGTGCGGAACAGTGTGTTTTGTGCATGTTTGTTTATACTGGTGTGCGTGTGTGTGTGTGTGCGCGCGCGCGCGCGCGCGTGTGTGTGTGTGTGTGTGTGTGTGTGTGTGTGTGTGTGTGTGTGTGTATGTGTGTGTGGTGTAGTTTGCTGTGCTGTGGTGTGGTGTTTGTGTGTGTGTGGGTGGGTGGGTACGTACGTATACATGTGAAAGTACATTTTTGGCTCACGTGCAAAGCAAAAGTGAGTCTATGTTATGGGCCAGCGGTCGTCCGTCCATCGTACGTTGGCATTTTCTCGGAGACTTTTCAAGCCACATTCTTCAAACTTGGCCCAAGGATACTTTGTGGCCGGGCCTTTCTAAACATACCAATTTGAGTGACCTCTCACAAAGGTCAAGATCACAGGGGCTCAGGAAATAGGTCCAAAATAGCTATATTTTAACATTTTTTCTTTCTTTCTGAAATACTATTCACAACTTCAAACCCAAACTTGGTACCCCCCCACCCGGGTCTGCCCTGGGGGACTTGGATGGGGTAACTACGTTTTAGTTCCCAGGGTCACCCTGGTCAGCCCCACAGGGTGGGTTTTCTTCTGTATTCTGGGGCATGTGTTTCTATCTACTCTTGGTCCATTCACCTGTATTTGCCTTTTTTAAACTCTCCCTACTGTCTGCGCTGCCTGTAGCTCTTGATATTAGATGTTTGTTGCTAAATGGTCTTAGCTTTATTTAGGCCCCATGTCGTAGGTTTATTTAACGTATTGGACCGGCTGGCGACATGCATTCAATATTCTGTTTAGTTGTTTTTTTCACAAGAAATGCAGGCACGTCCTGAGAAAGTCTTGTTGCTGTCGGGACGTTAAGCAATGTAATCAATGTAACCAAACTTGGTACAAAGATACCTGAGGGTAAGACCTTTCCATGCATACTAATTTGGTTGATCCCTCGGTAAGGTCAAGGGTCACAAGAGCAAGCTCAGGAAATAGGTTCAAAATAGCCACATTTTGACAAAAGATGTTATTTTCTCAAACACAACTTTAAACCCAAACTTGCTACAGAGATACCTGATGGGAAGACCTATAGTCCACAAGCTAAGAAGGTCTACCGTGCATCCCCCCCCCCCCCCAGTACTCAATAAGATGGGTTTCAAAGTGTTCCTTAGTATGTCCTGAGATGTTTAAGCCATGTTCCCCGAAAATCCTTAGGAACACACCAGAGATATAGCCGATGGCGCAAGGGTACCCCCATTCACGCTCTTCGCAGGTGCTAAAATGAGGTTGAGAAACATTTTCCTCTAAATAAATCAGAATTCATTCCAGAAACCCAAATCAGGCAATATTATGTCAAGGCACACCTTCTGCATCCTCTGCAAAAAACAGAATGAAAAAATATTGAATCTCTGGCTCACAGTGAAGGTATTTCTGCACCCATTAAACGACCATTTCCGCGAAATCGCAAAAAAAGACAAAAATAATGTGTCAGATGCCTTCAGACATTTTCTATAGCACTGACAGTCCATTTTAGGTTTACATCATTAAAACAGGATGTCACAATTATTATAAACTTTACTAGGTGATGCTGTAATCCCTGTGAGTGCCACAGTGGTTGATTTTGTATCCCTACCCCCAAGTTGTAAAAATACACAAAATTAATTAGAAAAAAAATTGCTTAAGTTATTCCATTTTATTTTGACCTCTTTTTACCTATTAAGTTTCAATAATGTGAGCATAAAGTACAAGAAAATAAGTTAAGTCGTCATCCTTTACGGTACATTCGTGGTGAATGATAACTTTTTCCCATTTAAAATTGCCGAATTGGGAAATGTACATCGTTTCCGGTGCCCTCAGAAATTTTGTATACAACTCAGATAGGTCTTTGTTAGGTTTTATTGGTTAGGATAGAGTACCACAGTTACTCCCAACCTGATTTTGTGATGCTATGATGCATTTAGGGGCCACATGGCTGAATCTGTGCCCTACCCCCATTTTATCAGTACGCAAAGTAACGCAAAATAATCATAAAAATTGCTTACGTCATACTCCTCTGTTTAAATATTTTTTGTTGCCAGTTTTTTTTTTAAAGTATGCATATTGAGCATAACAAGTTGTGATCATTTCATTAATTTCAATGAAACCCATCAATTTAATTGTAACTATTTTTAACTGGCTGGTCTTTTAGGTGATATTTTACTTAGCGTAAGGCAGGTCTAGTAAGGTCTCCCCTTTTCCTTTCATTTGTTTTCATCTAGAAATGTGTAAATATGAATGCGTAATAAAGTTTCATGGTTCCTAATAGCCAAAACAATGTTATCAAAAATACTTAGTTTCCACATGTCGACTACGAGATCTCCACTTCCACCTTCTGCAACGTTCAATTTTGTATGGCCGTCTTTAAATCTTATATTGTTCTGGCTGCCAATAAGTCAGCTGTCAAGAGCTAGGCAGCATGTTTTCAGAGTTTGGTGTATAGGGGCGTGTCTTCTGGTCAGAACTGCCAGCAGACCGCTTCTGTGTATGGACATGTTTGGAGAATGTGCCAAGGAGACTGATTTTCTACGCCAAATTCGCATAGGGCTGTTTCCGCATGGCCCAATCTCACGAGGTGAGTCCAGCAGGGTCATTACGGTCTGTGAACATTTGTGAAAGTTGTTAAAAAATGACAAGGCTTTTTCAGGGCCCTGGAAAGTCTGTCAATTTCAGTCCTTTTCCTTAAAGTCTGTGAAAGTTTGTACAAAATTACAACGTGCTGGCAGACTTTTGTCTACTTCTTTTTTTTTTTTTTCTCCCCCAATTTGTGACTATTCCATTGCGAACGATCATGCTGACGCTTGTTGCAAGTGATCTATATCTAGCTCTGATCATAAAGTGACTGCATGGCCTTTCTGCTGAACATTCTGATTGGTTGTTTACGCTTCTACCGAAGTCCGCCATTCGCTAAGCGTTCTTTTATTTTGGTATCTCATCATGCATTAGGCACGGAAGCTTCAAATAATTGCTGATACAGAGTGATCTGATTAAAGTGTGTAAACCTTCAGGCTTCATTTT
The DNA here is from genome assembly GCA_036245525.1 of Semisulcospira habei. NCBI lineage: Eukaryota > Metazoa > Mollusca > Gastropoda > Semisulcospiridae > Semisulcospira > Semisulcospira habei. Next base: position 54,661,676 of record BTPG01000008.1, read on the forward strand.
GGGTTTGTGAAACGTTCCTGCTTTTCTGTACGGACTCAGTCCAGAGTAAGCAGTGCGTAGATGAAAGATGGTGGCCTGGCTCTCCCTGTTCAGCTTGTTGATGTCATCTGCCCACAGGCTGCAGCCGCCATTCTGCTGTTGCCAATCACTTTGTTCCCAGCTAGTCCAGAATGCACTGGAATCCACTGCAGCACTATTTTGTGGACAGGGCATCCAGTCTATCTTGAAGCTTCCTGGTGAGATCAGTGGATCAAGCTGCTGCCTTTCCTTAGCTAGTGCTCTGCTGCTGTGTTGAGCACCTGCAGATCTGTACGATAGTTGGAGCTGCTGCCACCAGCTGGTAAGGAGAGGGAGGTAGTAGTGCGGTCTGCACAACAGATGTACACACCACTTCCTTCATTCCGCACGGCATCTTATGTGGTATCACAGCTGCTGTGAGGGTAGCGCTTGTGCACAACCTCCAGCAAGATGGCTTTGTGCAGTGCCGCGACCTTTGGCAAAGAGTCCTGGAACATTGTTTATGTTGTCTTGAAGGCTCTTTCGAGATGTCCAGGTATCTGTAGGGAGCTGTTCACACATCTTTGGGCTTGGTTCCAGGACGTCAGTGTTAGCCCTTTGCAGGACTTTCAGTTGGCGGTTCAGATTTGGGCGGTTCAGATTTGGACATTTCTGACGGTTCTTGGTCTGCTCCTGTAGTCTCCCATGCTGTCGGTGTTTAGTAAGTTTCTTCATCGTGTGTGCTGTTCTGTATTCCAGTGGCTCCAATGTCCTCCATTTCCTAAATTGGGGTGCTCCAGATGGCTCTAAGAATGTCACTGCATCATGAGAATGACCCATGTTCTGCATCTTGTCAAGCCTGGCTTTTTGGGTTTTGCAGGCAGTGTTTCATGTTGTCGATGTATCTTGGTACCGCACAACTGGTCTGACCGAGCAGGTGTTTGCTTGTGCCAGGATGCTGTAATTTGCGCCAATGTGGTCCCCACCAGTTTCTTCATCAGAGACTCTTTGTTTTGGCAGCTCTAGCTTCCATGGCTTCAATATGAGGCCTCCACGTGAATCCAGTAATTTATTTGTTGCCAGTAAAGTTGGCCTGTCTGTCTTTGGTACTCGAAGGTCTCCAGTTTTGAGGTCTCTTCCGTCTGATTGAAAGAGATGGTCTAGCTCAGTTTGAGTGGCCTCTTTCAGTCCAGCTGCTGACTCTATTGGCAACATCCTGGATTCTGGAGGATGCTATTTCTTTATGTTTTCTGGAGGATGCTATTTCTTTATGTTCTGCTGCGCTCCACACTGCAAAGTCATCCGCATGGAGGATGTTCGAGACGAACCTTGGTACTGTTGTACTGATGTCATTAATGTAGACCAAAAACAGCATCAGACACAACATCTCCCTGAGGTACACCTTCCCCGAGTTTGACAAGAGTGCTGAATGTGCAGACGATAGAAGCTTCAGCGGGAGCCCCTGTTAAGCATGCCTTAAATTAAAAAAATTTACAATTAAATTGATGGGTCACATTGAAATTAATGAAATGATCACAAATGTTTATGCTCAATATGCATATTTTGTTAAGAAAACTGGCAACAAACATTTAATCAGAGGAGCAATTGTTATGATCATTTTTCGTTCCTTTGCGTACAGGTAAAATGGGGGTAGGGCAGCAGATTCAGTCACTGTGGCCCCTAAATGCATCACAGCATCATAAAATCAGGTTGGGAGTAACTGTGGTACTCTTTCCTAAACAATAAAACCTAAAAAAAAGACCTATCAGTTGTATACAAAATTTCTGAGGGCATCAGAAACAACGTACGTTTCCCAATTTGGCAATTTTAAATGGGAAAAAGCTATCATTCACCACGAACATACCGTAAAGGATGCCGACTTTCCTTATTTTCTTGCACTTTATGCTCACATTATTCAAACTTAATAGGTAAAGAGAGGTCAAAATAAAATGGAATAACTTAAGCAATTTTTTCTAATTAATTTTGTGTATTTTTAAACTTGGGGGTAGGGATACAAAATCAACCACTGTGGCACTCACAGTAATCCAGTAATCACAGCATCACATAGTCAAGTTTATAATAATTGTGACATGCTGTTTTAATGATGTAAACCTGAAAATGGACTGTCAGTGCTATAGAAAATGTCTGAAGGCATCTGACACATTATTTTTGTCTTTTTTTGCGATTTCGCGGAAATGGTCGTTTAATGGGTGCACAAATACCTTTACTGTGAGCCAGAGATTCAATATTTTTTCATTCTGATTTTTGCAGAGGATGCAGAAGGTGTGCCTTGACATAATATTGCCTGATTTGGGTTTCTGGAATGAATTCTGATTTATTTAGAGGAAAATGTTTCTCAACCTCATTTTAGCACCTGCGAAGAGCGTGAATGGGGGTACCCTTGCGCCATCGGCTATATCTCTGGTGTGTTCCTAAGGATTTTCGGGGAACATGGCTTAAACATCTCAAGACATACTAAGGAACACTTTGAAACCCATCGTATTGAGTACTGGGGGTGGGGGGTGGGGTGGGTGCACGGTAGCTTATGGACTACTATCTATGCATACTGTTTTGGATAACACTTAGGAAAAGTCAGAATCACAGGCTGTCAAATGTGTGTAAAATGCCAGTTTGTGATAAAAATTTAGGTATTAGCAACATTTTTGCATTTTTTTCAATCAAATTTAGCACAAAGGAAGCTGATGATAAGACCTACCTCTTCATACCAATTTACTCAACTCATTGCAAAGGTCAAGGGTGGGAGAGGGGGTGCAGGGTTGGATCCAAGGGGAGGGGGGCAGTGGGGAGTGGGGTCCATGGATCCCCCCTCCAGAGCCAAAATTTGTAAAAATGCTATAACAAAGTCCCTTTTCGGGGGTGTTTGGACCCCCCCCCCCCTTTCCCTTGTTTGTTCATTCGGCCCCTGGAAGCAAGGTATATCGCATTGCCCCCCCCCCCCCACCCCCTGCATTCCCCACTGTTTGATTTTCCACCCCCCGAAAGCAAGGTCTGTCGCTCCCTCCCCCCCCCCCCCCCCCCATCGGTTGTTTGAATTTTGCGGCCCCTGGAAGCAAGGTCCGTCGACTACCCCCCCCCCCTCTCCCCGTTGTTTGATTCTTCGGACCCTGAAAGCAAGGTATGACGCCCGCCCCCTCCCCCCCCCCCCACCCCCCCCCCACATCGTTTGATTACAATGTCTGACGACACCACCCCACCCCCTCCCCTCCCCGCCCCCATTTGATTTTGCGGCCACTGGAAGCAAGGTCTGACGACCACTACCACCACCCCCCCTACTTTGGTTTGATCTGTCAGGCCCTGGAAACAAGGGTCTGATGCCTACCCCACCCCCTTTTCCCGATCCCTGGAAACAAAGTTTGTCAACTACTCCCCCCCCCCCCCCCCACCCCCCCCCCCACCCCACCCCTCACCCCTCACTGTTTGATTTTTTTGTTTTTCGGCCCCCGTCGAAGCAAAGTGTAGGGTCGTGGAGGCCTTTTGTATCAGGTTCAGGGTCCCAAACAAGAAGTTTGGACCCCCTCCCCCCCCCCCCTGGTGTAAAGTGATCCGATCCTGTCATGTGTTCTTAGAACATTTCGGCAGTATTTGTGAAAGTGTCTTACCCCATATCGCCCGGGACACTGAATCAGCAGATGGATTGACCATGATAATTCAAGGCTAGTGTCAGATTAGCTTGTCTCCTGAAGACGCCAGTCTAATCTGACACTACCCTTGAATTATCATGGCCAATCAATATGCAGCTCTGTTACACAGAGGTTATGCAACATCTCCAACATTTGAGAAATGGGACCTTGGGTCTTAAAGTATGTGTGTGTGTATGTGTGTTGTTAAGGGGAGGGGGGTTGCATGGGGGGAGGGGGGTGGGGGGGGGGGATACAAATACGTGAGGCTAGTATCTGATAAGTCAAGGTATTGCACGGGTCACGGGGGTTCGCTACACTGACATGAGGCCTGAGGGAGGTCAAAGGAACCATGCATTGTACCCCCTGTGACCAATAAGGTATTCAAGTTGTTTTCTTTACAAAAAAAAAAAAAAAAAATTAGTTTCGCTCATCTTGCGGTTATATGACATTGACCACGTGACCCATGTGCGCGCAAGCTTGTGTTTTGAAAGTGGTGTAGGACCTTGTAATTCTAAAGTCTTATGTGCGTTTTGGATGTATATCTGCAAAGGAATACAACTCCGTCCTTGCCGGTCCCAAGCCCGGATGAAAAGGAGGAGGGGAAACAGCTTTAGATGCTAAACCTACAATGAAAGACTACACTATTACTATTAGTGCCGGTGGGACAGTAAACTTGAACAAGCGATGAGGGATTACCAAACAATGCTCAGACTGGTGCTGAGATGCATTTTAAGGCAAGATTTTATTTTTACAGCGTTCACATGAGGTCACAGATAGTGAAAAGACCGCATTCACTTTTTAAGTGTTGGCTGACGTGCGAAGCGAAATTTAGTCTATTACTTTGGTTCAGTGGTGCTCTGTGTGTCCGGTCTGCCGTCGTCGTTGCCGAAAACATTAATGTTGGCTCGGAGACTACTCTTCTTCTTCTTCTCGAACGCCGTCACACTTGGAGTTTGGCTCTCAAAATGAAATCTGTGGTCTTCTGTAGCGCCTCCACAGGCCCGTACAGTTTCTCTTGTAGAGTGGCGGGCTTCGGCCATATCTCCTCCCCTAGCGGCTGGTGGTTCCCATAGTCGTTCCTGGAGGATGTGCTCTGCGGTCTGCTCTGCTTCTCCACAAGGGCACAGGGGAGATGGCACGAGGTGGAAGCGTCTGTGCAGGTGGAAATTGAGTCGGTTGTGCCCGGTCCTCAGACGAAAGATGGTCACGTGCTCTTGTCTGGACAGCTGATGGTAACTGTCTAGGGGCCGTTGTGGTGGTCTGTACACAGACTTAATGATGGTCTTCATCTCTGTGAAGCTGACTCCATTTTCATCTTGTTCTTTCTCTGCGCCCACTTTTGCCATTCTGTCAGCTTCTTCATTGCCGTAGATGCCACAGTGTGAAGGGATCCACTGCAGCACCAGTCTGGTGCACTTGATGTTTTGCAGTGCCTCTTGTAGACGTGGCAGTTTGCTTGCTGTTGCTGCCTCAAGGACAGACATGGCATCAGTAAGGAGGAGACTACTCAAGCCACAGTCTTCCAACTTGGCCCAAGGATACTTTGTGGCAAGACCTTTTCAAACATACCAATTTGAGTGACCTCTCACAAAGTGGAAGGTCACAGGGGCTCAGGAAATAGGTCAAAAATAGCTATATTTTTACATAATTTATTTTTTCCTCATATTATTATTAACAACTTCGAACCCAAACTTGGTATTAAGATACCTGAGGGTAAGACCTTTCAATTCATACTAATTTGGTTCTATGCCCTTTGGAGATGGGTGGCATTTGCCTATTGATGGCATTGCTTTTATCAGTCAGCAACACAATATCAAGATTGATCGTGCGGGTGGTGGGATCATGTTTGTGTGTGTGTGTGTGTGTGTGTGTGTGTGTGTGTGTGTGTGTGTGTGTGTGTGTGTGTGTGTGTGTGTGTGTGTGTGTTCGTGTCTATGTGTGTGTGTGTGTGTGTGTTCTTGCGTGCATGTATGTGTGTGTTTGGTTAGTCAGGAGGAAGTAAAACGTCTAGATAATCTTGACGTTTATGCTTACAGTTTTGCGTTCAATGTACCAGATGTAGTTTTAAAAGTGTGCAATGTATATGTATGTGTTTATTATGTAGTTGTATTTCATGTACCGTGTGTAATGCATATTAGCCAGACGTGGGTCGGGACTGTGCTTCGTTTGACGCGGGCATTGGTTGAAGGCTCCGGACATACATCATGATACCACGTTTGTCCGGGTCTTTAATCCAATGTTTGAGTCATAGCGGGGTCTGACCTAACTCTGATTTACGTACTTCCGTGTGTGTGTGTGTGTGTGTGTTTAAGCGCGTGTGCGTGCCGGCGTGTGTGTGTGTGTGTGTGTGTGTGTGTGTGTGTGTGTGTGCGTGCGTGCGTGTGTGTGCGTGCGTGCGTGCGTGCGCGTGTGCGTGTGCGTGTGTTTTCATGTAGTTTGTAGCAAGGACAAGAATGGAAAAAGGTCTGCGCACTTATTCTTTTATCCTTGGAAAATAAAGTTTCATTTCATTTCATTTCTCTCTCTCTCTCTCTCTCTCTCTCTCTCTCTCTCTCTCCTCTCTCTCTCTCTCTCTCTCTCTCTCCTCTCTCTCTCTCTCTCTCTCTCTCTCTCTCTCTCTTGCTCGCTCTTTGACCTCTTCTCTCTCTTTTTTCTCCAAAGTAATCCCAAATCTCCCTTGATTTCTCATCTGTCCCCGTTGTAATGTACATGGCATTCAATTTCACGAATTCCATCAGTGCCGTTCACCTAGCTCACAACACAAAAATACAGAGCTAAACACCGTTAGGCGCCATCGAACCGAGATAAGTTATGTAAATGACATCAGTTTTTGCTGGTTTCTCGATTTCCTTCTTCATGTCTGTCTTCAGTTTCACGCTCGAACACTCCCAATATCTTGCTTTGTGCCCAGGGGTCCAATCTACAGCAGTAAGAAGCGTATATTCTCATGAGCTCCTGCGATGCAGGTGCTCATGAAGATCTATGCTTCTTGCAGATGGAAGGAGTTTGCTTTACTTGTGACATCTCATTCCATCTTTGGCATAACAGCTTTGATTTGGCCAGCAGAGTCCACAAAAACAAGTCTTATTATGCTGGAGAAAAAAAATAAATTCCTATGGCGAATACCCTATGACCTACTCTGCCTGAGAGACAGGAAAGTAAATGTCGTCAGCAGTAGCCTTAGATTCTCATTAGTTCTCTGCATCCTGCAGACGGTAATGAAGATCTGTCCTCCTTCAGATCAGTTGCGCTGAGCTGCACTGAGGAATAATTTTGGATTTCTTTATACTTATTCGTTTGCTAATTTTTCTTTATTTTTCGTTCTTTTCCTTTTTCCTCTTCCCCCCCCCCCCCCCTCCCCGCGGGTTACAAAATGAAGAACAGTGTAACATATCTATAAGTCGGACACATGACATAGACATAGATTATTTACTAGATCTCTGCAGGCTGTGGGAGCTCATGAGGATCTATACCTCTTGAAGATGAGTCGCACCGTACTCCAGAAAGTGATCCTGTATTCCGTTTCCTGTGGTTTTCTCCGGTGTGCCCAAACCAAGGACGCTGGATTGATGGATGCTGACTGACAAGTTTGTCCGACTTTTGCACCGTGTGACAAAAAATTGCGCGTGCTGGTCTGTGATTTTGGACCTTACGGCCTGTGGCCGTAAGGTCCAAAATGACAGACCAGCACACACTGTGCAGCTGGGTAAAGATCGCTGCTAGCCCTTTGCGATAAAATCTTTTTGTCTAGCTTTTTATCCGAAGTAATTGGTATGAGTGAGTAGTTGGAAATCAGATAACGGAAGCAAAAAGATTTCTAACAATAAAACAATTTGGTGCCGCCCTTTAAACTACCACGATATCTAATAATGTATAACAGACGATTTTGTTAATTTTATGTCTCAGACAGGCAGTCATTTTGTTTGTGTGTTGTCGTTGTTCTTCTTGTTTCCCTTCTGGACAAATAGTAGAATATTATGGAGGGAGGGGAAATATGCTAGGTCAGAGAATAATAATAATAATAATAATAATAATAATAATAATAATAATAATAATGAGTACTTGTATAGCGCCTAACCTCAGATTAGAGCTCTAGGCGCTTAACAAAAACTAATGTACAAAAATAACTAATTACAAAAATGCAATTTACAAAAAGTACAAATAACAAAATACAACGCATACTGTAAACAAGCTATAAAGTCACCATTCAAAAGTGCTACGCTTATGGACTCATACTGGCATTTACACACACACTCACACACACACTACAGAGATGACATTAACATGACAGGTGTGTGACAAAGTCATTTGTAGCTGACAGCAAAAATATGGGTCTTTAGGGCTCGCTTGAATGCCTCTCTCGAATCCACGTATCTCAGTTCGCGTGGGAGGTCATTCCAAACAACTGGGCTTTGATATCTGAATGACCTCTCACCAAACGACTTTGTTTTGACAAGAGGGATACGTAAAACTCGAGAGTCGGCAGCAGAGCGCAAATTCTGTCTCGAGGGCGTATACAGCTGGAGAAGAGAGGCAAGGTAGTGTGGGCAGGAACAGGTAATACAACTGTGAGTCATGCATGAAATTTTGTACTGAATCCTAGCTGTTACAGGTAACCAGTGAAGAGCAGACAGATGGGGTGTGATATGATCTGATCTAGGGACTCTAAGAATCAACCTAGCAGCTGAGTTTTGAATTTTCTGGAGTTTGCCAATCAGACACTGGGAACAGCCAGCCAAAAGAGCATTGCAACAGTCTAATTTAGACAAAACAAAAGCGCAGACAAGTACTTTAGTTGCTTCAGGTGTCAGATAGTGGCGGACTAAAGCAATACGTCGCAGTTCAGTATAGGCGGATCTGCAAACGTTGTTCACATGAAGGCGCATGGACAGGTTACTATCAAGTGTGACACCCAGATTTTTTACATGGGGGGAGAAGAATGTTAACTCATTCAGCCCTGACGCGCTAAAGCAGGAGATGGGTCGACCATGATAAGTCAAGGGTGGCGCCAGATTAGCTTGGCGCCTGTCGGCTAATCTGGCACTGCCCTTGAATTATCATGGTCGATCCATCTCCTGCAACTGGTGCATAGTCGTTAGATTACGTCACCAAAATTTGGGAAATACGGCCGTCGGGCTGAATGAGTTAACATCGTTTTATGTTTTACCGGCTCACACGATTTTCAGTTTAACTTTCGCTTTGTTGTTATTATATTAAAATCTTTTGTTTCTTTGTTTATTTGATTTTTTGGTTTGGTGGTTGGTTGGTTGGTCACGTGTTCTTTCGTTCGTTCGTCCGTCCATCCGTCCTTTCGTTCGTTCGTTCGTTCGTTCGTTCGTTCGTTTGTTTGTTTGTTTGTTTGTTTGTTTGTTAAAAGAGAGCGGTCGGGACCGTAAAAGCATTGTTCTTAGTAACATCCTACAATGTTATAAGCAAAGGTGACAGTATTCCTGTGGTATAGTACAGTCTTTTCCAGTACTCCCATGTTTCCATGTGGCGTTAACATTTCCAGACTGCTTTTCTGTCTGGACCTTGAACCCATATATAGCCCGGTAATTTACATACTGCGCGTGAAGGTGTTTGCGGAAATATAAAAGCTTCTGGAATTCCCTTGCGATCAATAAACTTCAGTTACAACCTAGTTATAAACACCTTATACGAACACGAACATTAGCAAGTGACCGACATGTGAGCTGTACATAATTATATCGCATTTTACTTCCGCGTTCCAGAGCCAAAAGGTTTACGTTTATGTTTTTAGAATCGTCTGTTAAAACTTTGGCTGTCGGTAGCGATATATGTCGCCGTGATTCCTGCAAGATCGCAACAATATACCACCACCGACAGACAAAGGGTCAACCCCTATTTGCACACAGCCACCGACTCTGTAAAAAGTATCAGTGCCTGCATGAACCCATTCAGCCCTGTCGGCGCCAAGCTAATCTGAACTTGAATTATCATGGTCGATCCATCTCCTGCAACTGTTGCATAGTCATTAGATGACGCCTCCAATATTTGGGAAATACGGCCGTCGGGCTGAATGAATTAATATGCTATGCGCATAACTGGAAATTATTGACGCACTACAATATGAAGCGTCTTTCAAACGAAAAACTGCGTGCCTTCATGCTGATGTGTATATGCTGCGGTGTCTGTATGATTATTTGGTGTGCGTGCGTACGTGAGTGGGTGCGTGGGAGTGTGTGTGTATGTGTGTGTGTATGTGTGTGTGTGTGTGTGTGTGTGTGTGTGTGTGTGTGTGTGTGTGTGCGTGAGTGCGTGCGTGCGTGCGAACGAGCGCGCGCGCGCGCGTGTAAAGTGCAAAACATTATGCAACAAAGAGAGAAGCAAGCTTTGGAGGAAATAATACAGAACAGTTTGTAAACTGCTTTGTACTTGTTCTACCTTAGCGTCTTTCTTTGTTGAGTTACTGATATGTTTGTGTGTGTGCTCGAGCTTGGTGCATCCGTACGGTCGGATTATGCGTGATCACATCGCGGTGTTTCGGGTTTTATTATGCCCAATATTGTCACTTTCGCTTAATTACAGAAAGCCAAATTACCGTCGTTTTATTTTCGGAGGGTACACACCCCACAATGAACTTGCTGGCCCACCGACCTAGAACCCACACTGGCTAATGGAGGCTGATCGAAGCGAAGTGCTCTAAAATAACCGAACTCAACCGCCTAAGAGTACTAGACCAGAGAGCAAAACACCCTCGGGCAGTTGTCGGCCGCTGTTGGCCCGCGCACGGTCGTGCGCGGCCCAACAGCGACCGACGTCTGCCCATGGACCTCTCGCTTACTGGGAGGGACTCAGTTTATCTGTTTCTCCAGCCAAGTCGGATTTCTCGTCTTTACTGTTCACACGACAAAATGTGTGGGCTGGTTTGTGATTGTGGGGCCTTGCGGTTTTGAATTCTTAAGGTCTAGGTCTAATATTGCACTGAGACCAGCACACGTCTAGGTCCTAATATCCAAAATCACAGACCAGCACGCAACGAGGCCATCAGTTAGGTCGAAAACCACAGACTGGACCCACGCACAAATATACATACTTCGTCCATGATTACTCTGATGTTAAATTTCTAAGAAGTCTTTGATTAGGGTGGCCACAGGCGTGTACTTCTATGGTTAGTAGCTGACCTATATACCATGACCAAGATGCTATTATGGTAATTTGAAACTGATGCATCCCTTGCCGTTTCCAAGGCGAGAGGTCGCTTTGGTCGGATTAACCTCGTCACTGCTGGTAGACGCAAAATTAGTTCTTTGAAAGCAGGGCAAATTCAACATCGAATAATTTAATTGATACAATGAGCACGGATCTGAATAGGGCAAGCAAGAGGTAAAAAATGCGGGGACTTGTTACGATTATGGTTGTGTTGTTTTGTACGATCAGATATTTATTTGAGCTATAATGGTTACGTATCACGTACCTTTTTAGTAAGTTTCGCTATCGTTCGCGCAGAGAGCGGAATTGGCTTTGTTGTGATATGCTAGGATTAGACCGGAAGATTCTAGAAAAGTCGCACGGAGAAGAGCGGTGAGTTTTTGTAATGCGTAGATTCGCTGAAAATAGACCAGAACGTTGGAGCAAAATCGCGCTCTATCTAGTGACCTCGTATGTGTGACATCAAAGTGTCGGCAACATTTTTGCAAGTCAGTATCAAAGCCGCTCTAATATTCATAGTCATATTTGTTTTCTGTACGCGTGAAATTAGCAGCCGGTCAGTAGGTATTATGAAAGATCGTGAAACTGGCAAGTTCGTACATTGTCATACATTGTCAGTTGTAGGGACACACAGTTTATTGTAGGTACGTGGCCCGTATAGGGTGTATATTGTGAGAGACGCAGCGTAACGGTGGTATACGTTGTATGAGAAACGCATTGTGTCGCCAGTGTTGACATTTTGCAGAAGAGACATTGTATCAGTGGTGGTGCATTTGGGAATGCATTGTGTGGAGATCGCATCGCTGAAATAAAATATTGTTGGAACTGTTACTCCAGTGTAGTCTACATCCTTAAGCCACGTGTGACGGGTTGCAGCTGAATGAAGTTTCTTTAAAAGAGCCTTACGTGCGTGCGTCTGGTGTGATATCATACTACGACTACGACTCAACACGTAACAGGACTCATGAGATTCTTCGCATCTTGCATATGAACGGCGTCCTCATTTTTCTGGAGGTGAAAGGGTTAAAAGGCATTGATCCTTACGCCTACGGTCGAAATTCCCTAAATTGTTCTCTGAAGACTATGAAAAGAGGTAGTAGGAAAAGCACTAGAAAGGGCGAGAACTGTGCGGGCACAATTCTCCTTTACTTGTGCTGTTTTTCAATACCTATTTCCTACATTATCCCGGAATATAAGCTCTAGCAGTCACCCCTTTATATTTCATTTCTCTGATGACTACTTTGCAGTTCAGGAGATCATTGACCATGAAGCTTCGTATATATAATATATTATAATGGTTCACGTTCTGGCACCAATCGTGAAATGACATTATCAGTACTTTATGTTGTAGGGTGCCCGGGCCGTATTGGTTGAAAGTCCGACAGTGCTTCTTCATAGCAATAGGTCTAAAATCACAGACCAGCACGCATCCACTCAAAGCTATTAAGACCAAAACTCGTCGTGAGATGGCCTTATCTGCCCACTCGGCGTTAAGCCCCAATAACCATACAAAACCAAAACCTCTAGCGTCCTTAATCGGTCCCCATTTCTCCTTACCATCTGTCAGTCAAAGACGGAAAACATTCCAAAGCTAGAGTGACACTTTAATTTTTTTCCTCATTTCGACAGTACTCACGTGGATAGAATAAATGGTTTTGGTACTTCGCTGGTAATGGACGCATATTTATTTTTTACGAGGCTTCTTATGTATATATGCATGCTAGCCGGGAAAGCTGAAGAAGAAGAAGAAGAATGCTAGCATTTCCGAAAAATGAGTCCTGGTTCGAATGAAATGTCGACTCTCAGTTTACAGGAATAAGGTTGCAATAAGGAAAAAGTCAAAATGTCGGTATAACCGCATATAAAATAAAACAGATTCGTTCTCATCTAATACTGGGTTATCCTGAAATTTGGACTTGTTTGTTTTTTTCTCAAAGACCCTAGTGATATGAACTTTTCAATTATTGACCTGTATTTCTTTTTTAAGGTGGCAAGGATTAAAGCTCGCCTAACCCTTTGCGTGTCGATAGCGGTTTTTGTCGCGATGTTTCCTGCAGGAATCATCGCGACAAAAACCGCTACCGCCACGCAAAGGCTTAGAACATAAATATGCCCCATAAGGCGGCCGCAACAGGTTTGCCTTTTTATTATCCTCCTCCTCCCCCCACCCCACCCCCATCTCACCCCCATAACCAACACCACGCTTTTTAGGTAAGTAAAATATAAAGAAAAAAATATATCAAAGCACTAGTAGCCTCCATCCATTCATGTCGTGTGCAAAGCGTATTCTGCTTAATAGAACAGAACATTCCTCCTTGTCCACGTTTTTGCTTCTCAAAGCATATATCGGTCAGTGTGTGATTCACGTGCACTCTTTTCGTGTATTTTTTTCTTTGCGTAAACAAACATGCGCTTGTTACATCAATCATGACATGTTTTAGTGTGCCTGTCCTTTTCTACTTTTTTTTTTTTTTTTTTTTTTTTTGCATCACTAAAATTAAGCGGGCCTGTTCCATCAATCATGACACAGTCTAAGTGATGGGGGCATTGCAAGACCCGATCAAATCTCTAGAGTTTACGAACCGTCATGAATGATGCAAGGACACTTTTTTTTTAGTCATTGGTTGGTAGGATTTCGGTTTTATCCTTACCACTGGCTTTCATACGCCAGTTTTGGGTTTCACCCCATCAGTCATTTGTCATCGATTGTGGATTGTGTGTGTTTGTGTGTGTGTGTGTGTGTGTGTGTGTGTGTGTGTGTGTGTGTGTGTGTGTGTGTGTGTGTGTGTGTGTGTGTGTGTGTGTGTGTGTGTGTGTGTTATGGATTGTGTGCGGGTCTTGATTTTGGACCTTACGGCCGTAAGGTCCAAAATCACAGACCTGCACACATTAATTATCACAGTCCTCTTGGACCATTTTTAACTCTGTGGCTTTTGGTCGCAGAAATCGCCTCGTCAAAAAAAAAAAGCGCTACCGACAGTAAAAGCGTGATCCCTTCCCTGCCACTGGACTCATATTGTGTCTCTTGAAACATTTGTTTATTCAGCGACCAAAAGCCACACCCGTCCGAGGACCATGGATACAAACTGTTCTCGGAAGAAGGGGGGAAGGGGAGGGGGCTCATGAGGATCTATGTCTATTGCAATTGGATTAAATTTAGTTGCCCTCAGCAGGGAAAGATAAAAGGTCAATTGAAAGTAGAGGGGAAGGGAAATGGGGACCCATGGTACATTAAACACCTTAATTATTGTGGTGGATATCACTGTTGTTGCCGCTGTGGTGGAAAAGGTGGTAGATAAGACAATGCCGGCGCACAACGATGAGGAAAACACCTGATTGTGGTCCGCGGTGTTGCTGCGGTTTTGAACCTTTCTGCTCAGGTTAGATTTGTTCAAATCATAGATCAGCACACACATGCACCTTCTTTTAACACGTGACCCCCTCCCCCTCCACCCCACCCCCCCCCCCCTCCCGCCCCCCCCCCCCCAACACCCCGGTGGTAAAATGATCACATGAAACTCAGTGACGATCACGATGATGATAACGTTGATGATTGTGATGATAACATCGTTACCAATGATGATGACGACGACGATGATCATGATAATGATTGTACAAAAGACGTCGCAAAGACGACAAAAATCTTTTTTTTATCTTTATGTGTTATCAGCGCTCGTCGAAACTAAAGTATCGAGCGAAAAGCACAACGACGAAGATGGTGGTTAAAACGATCACAACCATGAAACAAATAATAACTTGTTTTGTTTTTCTATTTTGTATCTTTTCAGCGCCCGTGGAGATGTCTCACGAGAAGCGCCTGATCAAGGACCTGACGCAGAACTACAAAGAGCTGGGGATCATGGGTCGGCCAGTGAAGGACCAGAACGACACCATCACCATCTACTACGGGCTGTCCCTCATCCAGATCCTGGACCTAGACGAGCGCAACCAGATCCTCACCACAAACGTCTGGGCCACCTATGTAAGTAGATTTACCGTATGCAGCCACACTCCACAGTACGCAAATGAACGAAAGAGACATCCCAATGCGCAAAGGCAATCGGGCCGCGTCGGCCCGATTGCCTTTGCGCATTGGGATGTCTCTTTCTTGTTTTCGTGTGGCCTGTGTCTCAGTGAGGTCAATAATCTGCCAATGCTACAAAAGCCTTATGGCAAGTACTCTCGGCAAGGCTATACACACCATCCGGGACAAGCGAACAACACCCAACTGCATATAGATCCTCATGATCCCCCGTTTTTGCGGGAATTCATGTGGATCTGTGCTTCCTGCTGACACCACTTTTTGTTTATGGTCCCTAGACGGCTCATGCTCTTTGGTGGTGAATTAAAAAAAAAATATTTCGGACTCCAAGTTGCGACCAATGGCACGGAAGGGATTATCGTCTCTTGGGACTTGTCCCTCAGGAGTTCTTTTCAGTACAATTTTTATTTTTTCAACAATCCTATGGATTTCTCATTAGGGAGAGTTCTGGCTTCCTGGGTGTCAAAAGAATGGTACTCAGTTGTGTAATTTGCTGGTCCTTCCAGTTTCCTTGGGCAAGAAGAAGTTCCTTGCCGGAAGATTCATCATTGTGGGCTGAACCTTCCATAGACCTAAGTGGAGACACGCGTTTTCACGAAATATATTTTAGACAACAGTTGTGTTGACATTTCCTTTCTAAGCGTGTTTCTTTGTTTTTAGGTGGGGTTTTCTATTTATGTGCTGTACTGGTCTTTTCTGTTCATTATAAAATATACGTGTTCTTTGACAGTGAAGAGAAGAGATGGATTCTGCATATTGATTGCATAGTGAAAACGCATGTCTCGACGCAAGCATGTGGAAGGTTCCGTCCCAGTACACGCAAAAGGTCGTCGGGCAGATGTCAGGCCTGAAGACATCTTGCGCATCTGGGGTCCTTGTTTATTCTTGTCACGCCTAGATGCGAATCACAAACATTAAAATTTCGTCTGATGAACAACTCAAACAAATCCTAGGATATGGATCGACTGTGATAATTTAAGGGTAGTACCTGATTAGCCTGGCGCCTAACTAGGCGCCAAGCTAATCGGGCACTATACTTCAGCTCAATGATCTCATATTTTGAACTCTTAGCGAAAGAACTACAGCCTGAAGCTACTGATTAGTAAACGAAAACATCCTTTTTCAGTTTTTCTTCTAAGGTAATCCGAATTTTTTAAACAAGAGCCCCGCGGCCTTTTACGGCGGATTAAAATTTTTACAGATTTTAATATTCCAAATGATTGAGTGAATCCAGCGTAAAATCAGAACAAAAACAAAATGATTGATAGAAACATATTATGTGATAATGTCTTTATAAAGATTATGACACAGCACGTCGGGCGGGGGGTGGGGGGAGGGGGGTGGGAGGAGGGGGGGCGGGAAATTGGTTAGAGCAGTCTTGTAGCCATTGTTAAACGTTTGCATGAGACATTGATCCTCATCAACCGTGTATTTTTAGAGGCGTGTGGGGATCTATATCTATTGATGAGGAGACATGTGCGTCTTTTTTTCTTTTTTTAAAGCGCGGGAGTTCGTCGCGTGATTCGCCCTTTTTTCGACATATTATTGTTTCAAGCTCAACACCGCCTGCAGGGCCGACTGGATTCATAAACTATGGGCTTATCTGACTGGCGTGGCGCCGGAAGAGGTGACGAAGTATCCTACTTTGCACAATAATAGACAATAAATCAATTTTTTTAAATCCAAGAGCAAAGAGGTGTCTTCAAAGTGTGTAAATGCAAAGAAAATCCCACCGAAGAAAGAAACAACTTGGACAGAAGGCGTAACACTTCTCATCTGAGCGATAATGAAATAAATTGCGACAATTGTGTTGTACTTGTCCTTTCAAAGCGTGGTGTATTTGTCCTTTCTTTCTTTGTTGGGCGTTTGTCTTCTTTTGCACTACCCTGGAGTCAGCATGCCCGATTCCTATCCAACTGACGTAAGGTATACTTGACAGATAGTTTAACAAGTGTGTGTTTAAAGTTTGTTTCTGAACCAAACCTTTTCCGTTCTTTGATAAATGCTCATTGTTCGTTGTTGCTCTGACACTGAAATTTCAAACATATAACGTTATGAAATTGGAGAGAGAGAGAGGAGAGAGAGAGAGAGAGAGAGAGAGAGAGAGAGAGAGAGAGAGAGAGAGAGAGAGAGAGAGAGAGAGAAAGAGAGAGAGAGAGAGGGAGAGAGAGAGAGAGAGAGAGAGAGAGAGAGAGAGAGAGAGGTAAAATTTCAACAACAACAATATATAATATATATATATATATATATATATATATATATATATATATATATATATATATATATATATATATATATATATATATATATATATATATATATATCCATATATATAAAATATAAGTTATTGGTCGGAGGGGTTCGCTACACGGACCTTGATTCCTTTGACCTCCCCAAGGCCTACAAAGGTCCGTGTAGCGAACCCCTCCGACCAAAAACGTATTTGTTTTCCTTCCTCCGTTTATTGTTTAGAAAAAAAATCCAGTTTATGAAGACGGCCGCTTCTGTGGCGGATAGGTAACACTATTGAATATACATGTTCTGCCGGGGATTCCCAGTCTTTACGAGACAGAGTGTGACGTAGCATGATTCCGTGCGAAGCGCAAGTTTCGCGAGTAAAAAGCTAATCTTGGATTGTGTACAGAATGATACAAGCTGCAATGTGTACAAAAGGTCGTCAAAGTATGACAGTGACAGTGCTTCTTGACTGCTGTGTGATTCAGAAAAATTAAGAACTTTTTGATAAAGCGATCGGCATTTGACCATGTGACAGCTTGTGCACGTTAGTATGCTTTTAGATTCAAGATGACTGAAGAGGATGCTTCGAGTGTGCAGCAGATTGTCGTTATATTCTAAAGTGTCATGTGTGTTTGGATATCTGGAAAAAGGAATGCCAAAAAACGCTCGTTGTTAACAGCAGGAATAGTGCTGAGATGGATTTTAAGGTAAGATTTTATTTTACAGCGTTGACATGATGTCAGATAGTCTTCGAAGATTCGTGAGATGTTTTTCTTCAGATAGTCCCGTATTGAGTGACGTGAAGAGAGAACTTTGGCAATATCGTGCTTTGTGTATATTGCTGCTGGGTGTGTATTTTCCTTTTTGTTCTTATAATAATAATAATTACGGTATTTATAATGCGCTTATCTTATAATAATTATAACTCGCGCACGCATGCGCACGCTTTAGACAACGACTCACGTACCACAAATAGTGAAATACATTACGACAGTCAGCTTGGGGTGGGGAGTGTGGTGGTATAGTGCTAGAACTGTTGAAAGAGTGAGTTTTGAGGGCGGACTGGAGGTAGGAGAGAGAGTGTTTCTGACGGAGAGAGAGTGGGAGAGTGTTCCAGGTGGATGGACCGTATACTGAGAAGGAGCGGGGACCGAAAGTGCTGAGTTTGGTGCGAGGGATGTGGAGACGGAGAGGGTCGGAGGCTGAGCGGAGGGAGCGGGGAGAAGTGTAGGGGTGAAGTAAGTTTGAGAGATAGGCAGGAGCGCACTTGTTCAGGGATTTGTAGCAGAGAGACAGAATCTTGTATTGGATGCATTGGGGGATGGGAAGCCAGTGAAGGAGTTTGAGCAGGGGAGTGATGTCGGATTTTTTCTTTCTGAGGACGAGGCGGGCAGCATTGTTCTGGACGCGCTGGAGAGTGAAAGTGGTGGAATGAGGGAGGCCGGAAAGGAGAGAGTTGCAGTAGTCGATGCGAGATAGGATGAGAGAGACAGCAAATTTGGTGGCAGATTCGGTAGTGAGGTATTTTCTGATCTGACTGATGCGGCGGAGGTGGAAGTAGCATGCCTGGGCCGTGGCGGAGTTGTTGCTCTGTGCTTTGGTGAAATTGTGGCATGTTGGTGGCTGAGCAGACGACAGCGTGTTGTTTGCAAGGATTGCTGTTTCTGATTAGTTAAAACAAAACTCGGAAGCTATTTTTGTTCCGTGGTTTCCCGAACTTTAAAAATGCTCGGTGCATGGCGATGAGATGGATTTGGCGAAGGCTTTTGCTATTTGCGCTGTGTAATTAGTGGTGAAATATTGTTTAAGTTGGCTCCTCACGTCGTAAAAAATAAGGCAGATGATGTGTATTACGTTAAATAAGACTACTTTAGTGCGTTTGTTTCTGCTATTTTGCTATCAAGACTCGAAAACGAGGTCCTAACGCGTCATCGAGAGGGCTATAAAACGTCCGCCATTTTTCGCTACATGGGTTTTTATATCACGGTCACCTGGCGCTCCACCATTTACAAGGCAGCTGTCTCCTTTGAGGACTCTCACAGAGCTAGCCTTAAGGACAAGCGGCTCAGGAGAAAAAACAGAGATGCCGCAGCTCAGAACCCCGGCCATACCTTCCCCTGCAGCCACTGCGGTCGAACCTGCCTGTCTCGGATTGGCCTCCGCAGCCACGAACAAGCCTGCAGACGTCGTGGGCAACTCCTATAAAATCTTCGTTCGCGAAGTCAAGCCAAGAGAGAGACATGGTACAGTTTGCGCTAAAGTGACTGGTCGTGTGACGTAGGGAGGAAAACAAATATATATATATATATATATATATATATATATATATATATATATATATATATATATATATATATATATATATATATATATATCTGTGTATTTGTATGTGTGTGTGTGTGTGTGTGTGTGTGTGTGTGTGTGTGTGAGTGTGTTCCTGTGAAAAGGAACACTAGAAAACAGGCCAACAGGGACTAGTCAATAATTGATAATTGATGATTGATGAGAAAACGAAACAACTGGAACTCAGTCACCAGCAGTTCCGTGCCTGAACTAGAGAAGTGGAATTTGGCAGTGACTGATAACGAATTGTGAAGTTGTGGTGTCCTGGTGCGCTAAACTAAATGTGTTTGCTGGTATGCAATTTTGGACCTTACGGCCTATAGGGCCGTACGGTCCGAAAGTAATTACCAGCAAACAATTATGTATTTAGTAACATTACTTTTTTTTAATGAGATAAACTTGTTTTAACACACGAATGAAACAACCAGAAGCAGTCGACTGAACGCTCTTTATCTTGGACAGCTTCTAAATATGAGAGCCAGAATCCAAGCAGAACCTTATGAACATCTTGAATGAGTCCATATGACAACCTTGTGAAAGCCCGCTGAAATATCGGGACATACTCTAGCTGCGTAGGGTACCTGCCTCCAGTTGCAGGAAACTTTTCCAAACTAGCGACTGCCAACCAACTGTCTTTCTACATTACAGCGAGAGTTTTGCGTGGGGCTTAAAGTAACTGAAAACAAAGCCTTTAGGACTATGGAAGGCAGGTACTGGCTATTGAAAATTACGTGCACTTCTACCCTCGGTGTCTCGGGGATATCGTGAAATCGATCCCGGTTCTCGTCTCCCTGTGTAAATAAATAAATAAACACCCTTAGGAACGACAAGTATAACCCATCCAAAGAAAATCGAGTTAAAACAACTTTTTTATCAAAATGAAAAGACAAACAAGAATATTACGCACTTTGTTTTTTTACGGCAAGTTAGACTTCTGGTCTAAAAATAATAATTAGTGCATTGTATTTAAATAAAGTGAGTAATTAAGCAGAGTTAATAAAGTGTGTTGTAGTTGTCATTTCTAAGCAGGTTTCTTTCTCCTTTGAGATTTTCTTTGCATTTTGCACGCTAATCACTCACCCTTTTTGGCCAGGAGTCCTAATTCTTGCCTCCTGGTGTACAAGAAATGACGGACGATTGCTGATTGAAACTCAGACCCTTAGGACATTTTTTTACCGTTTAGCTTCCATTGCGAATACTTTTCTTTTGTCTGGTTCGCACGATGTACAAGTCGAATAGGACAGACGGATCACGATGATGCCCAGCTTACGCGGGTAGTGCCCGATTAACCTGACGTCATCGTCACGATAGCTAAAGGATGGTGCCTGCTTAGCTTAGCGCCTGACAAGGCGCCAAGCTAAGCAGGCATCACCCTTTAGCTATCACGACGATGACAGGTTAATCGGGCACTACCGCGAGCTAGTGTGTCGATGCATTTCTGACTGTTGGCGCCTCAAGCAAAGAGACGTTACAACACTTCCTGTTTATTCACAGCTGCTTAATCTTCAGAGCTCAGACAGACAGATCGATCAATTTACTGAATACACATTTTGGCAGTCGATACAAATTACGTTAATATTTCCCGGCATGATATAGCCGTACCCGCCCGCTCGACGTTACAGGCTAATAACTAACTAACTGTACTGATAGTTCAGGGCAAGGGGCCTATGGATAAAGGAGACTTAAGTCGTCAAAGTTATAAAGAAAATAATACTACATTGTCATTGTCAAAACGTTCACGGTATTCCTATTTATGAAGTTTCTGATTGTGTTCTACACATTTTAGTCAAAGCGCGCCGAACATTTCCATGATTTTACTCGGGAAAACTGAACTCTAAGAAATGATTAACTCAAGTCTCCCTTTTTATGGGAGACAAAGGTCATCATTGCGAATGTTCAAATTATTTGGTTGCCTTGGCGGATCTTGTTTATGTACGGCTGCAAAGCAAGGAGGGGGTAATTGAAATTTTTGATATCTTTGGTAACATTCATAGTCTGTTCAGTGTGCTTCAATTTTTCATAGCCATGCTAACTTTGTTTGTGGGACGTTTTGTCAAAGAACACTAAGAATAGCTCCGAGGCAGGCAATTCCACTTTCACAGACTCTGAACAATCAAACAACTGGGAGGAAAATCAATCAATATCATCATTTGTGTGACAGCAGTAAAAAATAAAATACAAACAGAGCTTATATTTCTTCTTGTTTACTCTCTTCTTTTTCTTGTCTTCTTTTCGTCTCTTCTCGTGTTTTGCCTTTGGGTGGAGCATGGTGGTTTGGGAACAGTCCTAACCAGATCTGCCGATTAACATCTTCACTGCCAGTGCACTCAAATTATGTTTCTGAATTCTGTGTTAACCCATTCAGCCCTGACGCACTACAGCAGAAGATGGGTCGACCATGATAATTCAAGGGTAGTGCCAGATTAGCTTAGCGCCTGTCGGCGCAATAAGCTAATCTGGCACTGCCCTTGAATTATCATGGTCGATCCATCTCCTGCAACTGGTGCATAATCATTAGATGACGCCTCCAAAATTTGGGAAATACGGCCGTCGGGCTGAATGAGTTAATTCAACGCCACTTTGGATACAAAGTGGTCTCAGCAAGAGGCTTAGATCCTCATGAGCCCCCGCAACTGCTGGGGCGCATGATAATATATACCTCTTGCAGTTGGGTAGTGTTCACTTTTTTCGACAATGAAGGGGTCAATGGTTCCCAACCTTCTGGCTATGAAACACTTCATCACAAAAAAACATCAGAGAGGTTAGTAAGAGGCATGTGCATACACTCCATTGACCCTGACACCACGAACGGTGACGACTCCTAGTCCACCCGTCCGGTCATGCATGTGTGGTTACGGTTCCACGGATTTGACTAAGCGCTTCAGCGAAGAGGTGACTGCATGTTTGATCAGGAAAGGGTTTTTGCATCACAGTTACCGCCCTTTCCGCACTCCTAGTTCAGAGAGTGCAAAAGCGATTATTCCCGGCCAGTCAATCAGGTCATGTTACATATTTGAATTGGGCAGTTCAGGCAGTGCAAGGACCGGTGTTTTTTAAAATATTTTTTTGCCTTGTTTGAAAATTGGTAGTAGGGCTGAATGTTGGAATTTGCTGGAAATTTCTGGTTAGCTGAGAGGAGACATGTTTGGTGCTTTGATTCATACCATCCTGAGCTTATCCAGTGGACAATGTGGGCCTATGTTGAGTTGCGATTGACGTAGTGATTTGAGGGGCACGCTGATTTTAGCTGTGCTTGGGTGTGGGGTTGGTAAGGAACCAGTTTCATAGCCAAGAAATGAGACGGGTGATGTGCTGGGTTTTTTTGTTTGTTTGTTTTTTTTTTGTGCATGGCAAATGTGCGGCTGGTGGGCGGTAGTGTTTTTTTAGGGAATTGAAACATTAGGGGATGACTGAGACTGATTAAGGCTAAGAGATTGGACAGTTCGGAAACGGTACTATAGTCCGTGGCCTGTCAGATGCACCACATGCCATATGTCACATAGACCGGAAACAGGTTTAACGTAACCATATCATTGAGTTTGGACTTTTGCAGTTGGAAAATCATGAAAAAATTGAAATTTTGCCACGAAATCGCTGCGCATGCAGTTTTATAGGTGTTTTTGCATGTTTTGCTTCGCAACACCCTGTTTACCTGCACTGTGAGCCATGTTTAGTGTGTTTGTTCATTTATTTTTTGTCTTACAGGTAGTCATGAGTCTGACCTTCGACCTTTAGCTGTGACCTTTGACCTTGACCTTGAAAGAAGTGGGGTTTGGGGCGTTCAGTTTGATAAATGCGTTAAAAAAATGCACTCTTTCAGTTATTGAAGTTGTGGGGTGAGGTGGGGTGGGTGGAGTAGGGTAGGGTGGGTGGGGGTTGGGTTGGAGGTGGGGGGAGGGGGGGGGCTTAAGGTCAAAGGTTAAGAAGAAAATTACAATGAAACAGTGTCAGCATGTGCATTTCATCAGACAGCTGACCTCAGAGTGAAATAAGCCACCAAAATAATGTGACATGCAGAAGTATTATTTTGCATGATCCTGCTACACTGGCTGCATCTGAGGTGTCATTCTGCTGTAATTGTCATGAGGGATGTCTCTGGTGTCTATTCTGAGCCAAACACAAGCACTTTTACACTGCGTAAAGCTCATTTGAGTGTATTGTTATGGGACCAGCAGTTTCAGCCACCAGTACAGGCTTTTACAGAAGTGTTCACAAGTTTGGCACACACATGCCTACTGCATTATTTTGCAACATGAGTTGAGGTATTTTGAGACTCTGACAAGTGTGTTTTATATAAAAATGAACTGTACATAACCGTTTTTCTCTGCTACCTCCTAAATAAGCACTCCAGACACTTGTTTGGGCATGTGGTGTGTCCCGCGTCGCATAGTTTTGGCTGTTTTGTGTAGTCTTTTGTCTGGGGGATAGCTCAGTAGACTTAATGTTTATATTGCAGAGCTGTTTCGTGATCCCTTTTGCCTCAGGAAAAGATTGCAAGCAGCATATAGGGCATGGCAGCTGGTTTCAGGCCTCTTCCTGCTTGTTGTCACCAGACAACAGGGTCAATGAGGATGCCTGGGTGTTGTCGTTTTGGCTGCCCTAAGGTACACAAGGAAATGGCCTTAGGTCTGAAAGCTCATTTTTCATTATGTCAGTGTCATGGTAACTTTTTTCAGTTGTCCAGCCCACCAGAAGTCAGTTTGACTGTATTGCATGTGTGTGTAAACTTGGAAAAACAGAAAAAGTAGGTTGGTAGGTAACGGAAAAATATTAAAAAATAAACTTTCGTGTGCCTGTGTCTCAAATGCAACATTTCTGAACATCAGATATGTTACTTGATGCACATGCCAATTTGGAGGCATTCTGACCATATCTAGTCTGTTTTTCATGGCATCAGATATGCATGATCCAAAACATCAACAGCACAGTGGACGCCACAACAACGCGCTTCACATAATGGGCCATAACATAAAGATGCAGCAACATTCAATGGTGTCACTTTGGGTTTGACTTAGCTAGTGTCTAAGGGTTGCACTGATGGCAGATTGAATGGTGTTCAGGTGGGAGAGTTTCTCTTACAGGTCATGTTACATATTTAAATTGTACAGTTCAGGCAGTGCAAGGACAGGTGTTTTTAAAATAATTTTTGCCTTGTTTGAAAATTGGTAGTAGGGCTGAATGTTGGAATTTGCTCGAAATTTCTGGTTAGCTGCGAGGAGTCATGTTTGGTACTTTGATTCATACCATCCTGAGCTTATCCAGTGGACAATTGTGGGCCTATGTTGAGTTGCCATTGACGTAGTCATTTGAGGGGCACGCTGATTTTAGCTGTGCTTGGGTGTGGGGTTGGTAAGGAACCAGTTTCATAGCCAAGAAATGTGACGGTGATGTGCTGTTTTTTTTTTATTTATTTATTATTATTATTATTATTATTATTATTTTGTGCATGGCAAATGTGCAGCTGGTGGGCGGTAGTGTTTTTTAGGGAATTGAAAAATTATGGGATGACTGAGACTGACTAAGGCTAAGAGACTGGACAGTACGGAAACGACACTGTAGTCCGTGGCCTGTCACATGATCCATTCCACTTGATTCCATACCATGTAGAGGCCCAGTCAGCACATTCCATATGCAAGTCAAGTCAAAGAAAAAGTTATTTATCCTACATAAGGGCAATTCAAAGCTGACGGCATCATAAAAATTGGCCTACATATATTTACTTGAAATTATACACGCGCGCTAAATAAAATTGTTCAGATGTTACAACGGTAAAGCAGTTCCAAGGATAATAATTTTGCAATAAATGATGAACGGATTAACCTCCAATTAGTAATAAAAAGAATGGAATTGAATATAAATAGTAACGAAGGCAACGAAACAAATATAAACTGATGAATGAATAATAAAAACAATTATTGGAGATAAAAATGATCCTCTGGCCAGTTTTCTTGATCTTCTTTAGCTCAATCCTGACACCAAAATATATATCTTTTGTTGCTATAACAATTTGTTGTTGTTAACCCATTCAACCCTGACGCACTACACCAGGAGATGGGTCGACCATGATAATTCAAGGGTAGTGCCAGATTAGCAATGCCCTTGAATTATCATGGTCGATCCATCTCCTGCCACAGGTGCATAGTCGTTAGATGACGTCTCCAAAATTTTGGAAATACGTGCGCCGGGCTGAATGACCGAAAAATGAAATACAAATCAAGGACATTTTTTTCATGTTTAGTTTGCTTGACTTCACTGCCAATGGACGCAAAATTCTGTCTTTGTAAGCAGGGCAAATTCAACACCAAATAATCCCATCAATCTAAGGAACACTGATATGACTAGGGCCAGCAAGAGACAAAGAACGTCATGAGCTCCCGCATCTGCGGGGGCTCTTGAGGTTCTTTGTCTCTTGCAGTTGGTTGGTGTTCGCATTTTTTTCTGACAGTTAAACCATCAAACCGCTCTCAGATTACTCATCCCCAGCAATCAGTTGTGCTTAAAGGAAGAAGAACAAAAATAAAACAATCTAAACCATTTTCTTTGTACCCTTGAAGACAATGCTATATCAGCGAGTGATTAATGACATTGTTAGCACGCAGTGATCCCCAAAGGAGGCACGCCGCGTTTCCTTAACTCGTTCAGTGCCGAGAGAAACTGAACAGGACCCAACTTCAAGAGACCCAGACCCTCACGAGCCCCAGCAGTTGCGGGTGCTTATGAGGATCCATCATGCTTCTTGCTGACGCCACTTTGTATTCATGTCCTTTCGACGGCTGGGGGTCTTTGAATTCACAACGATTTCAGAGACACAATTCTGCTCCCATTGGCACTGAAGGGATCAATAGAACCGGTCTCCAATTCAAAGCCCTTGTTTCAGCTGAGAGATCTGTCAACGGCCGTTCTTGACTGCCGGGCTCTACTTGGCCGCAAGGGACATAAGCTCTCATCAGCCCCCGCAATCGCGGGGGCTGATGAGGGTTTATGTCTCTTGTTAGTGCTGAGTAATTTTTGTCCCATTTCTTTTGTGTTCTTCACGCTATTTTCGGTCAGTGTGCAGTGGTTTCAGATGCGAAATCCGTGATTACTGACAGCGAAGGGGTCAAGCACAAGCTTAACTCAGTCTACCCTAACACCGAAATCCCCAAATTTTGCCGTTGTCCTCTGAAGACTGCACTCTAGTGCATGACACAGATCGACCATGATAGTTCAAGGGTGATGCCAGAATAGCTTGGCGCCCATAGGCGCCAAGCTATTCTGGCATCACCCTTGAACTATCATGGTCGATTCAGATCTTGCTGTGGTGTGTCTGGGGTAGAATGAGTTAACTCATTCGCGGCCAGCCGCATCCGGATGCGCTTCAAACCTAAAGCGCCAAGCTATTCTGGCACCACCCTTTAATATCATGGGCAATCGGTGCCCAGATTTGTAATGCAGTTTTCAGAGGACAAGTTCCAAGGAGGAATTTTAAACCGCTTGACTATATGGATGAATTAACCCCCATGTACATGCAGCCACCGGTGCGGTAAACAGTACCGCTGACTGCATGCACAAGAGGGTTAACTCATTGGCAGCCAGTCGCATCCGGATGCGGCTGGCCGCGAATGAGTTAAGCACAAAGGTTCGTTCATGCTCTCTCGGGGTGAATTAGATTAGCAGCGGCAATTTCGAAAGTTGTTTTCCGCAATTTAAACTTCCACCGTTGTCAAATAAAACATCATTGTCGTTGTACCCTTAAGCTACACTGGTTCAAGTCTATCTTCGCAATTGACTCTGAAAGGGAACATTTTTGTGGTTAGCCCGACGTCAGCGTCTCACAAGAGCTAATGTGGGGCCGATTGAACATCGCACATTTACGAGCAGGGGTCATCTTCCAACCATCTCGGGGCTCTTTTTTCTCATGACCAGACTCAAGTAAATATTTACCAGTCTAGTCTTTTTCAGCCGAACATACTGTCATACTGTTACCTTATTATTTTTTAAACCTTTCAATTGCTTACGAAATCTCATCCGTTTCACATTGCAGATGAAGAAACTATTATCGTTGCGACTGTTTTTCTTGATTATTTATTTATTAATTAATAGACGATTTTCAAAAATCAGACGTATTTCAGAATCGTTCATGCTTCAACGAAAAGAGTAGATTAAAAGGCTAATTTACTGTGCGATTTTGACTTAGATTTCTGATTTCCAGAAATCATCTATTATTATTATTATTATTATTATTATTATTATTATTATTATTATTATTATTATATTTCTAAAATAAATTTACGTCGAAGATCTCAGTTATGTTCAGTGTGTAGATCTTGCCTGGATTCATTCGGAGGAAGTCTGATGGTCAACACAGAGGCAAACAAAATCTGACGGAGGAAATATGTGCACTAATGAACTTTGATTCTATTAGTTGATGAGGTAGTACCTTGATTACTCACCAGGCCTAATGAGAGTACTAATGAAAATTATGATTTATGTGTCTGTCTGCAGAACTGGAACGACCTGTACTTAAGGTGGAACAAGGAAGATTACGGGAACATCACCACAGTCCGCGTGCCTAATGAGGACATCTGGAAACCAGACATCAAACTCTATAACTAGTACGTATTTAGTATATATAAGTAAATATTGATCTAGGTATCGCGCTTGTTCTGGTCAGCCTCAATATATCGTGGTTACCAGGGAGCCACTAGGTTTGACCCCTTCATTAAATAAATAAATTCAAATAGATGAAAAGAAACATTTAAAAACATATTTTAAATAACTTGCGCAGCCGAAAACGCTCTCTATCAGAAATGGTCCACGGGCCGACGTCAGCCTTAGCTGGCCCGTGCACGGCTGTGCGCTACCAAGGATAAATCAAGGTGGGTGGCGGAATGGCTTGGCGCTTAGAGGCCACTGCTACACTTGAACTATCATGATTTATCCTCAAGTTATTATGTTGTAGTTTGTCAGAGTTTGCCACGCGCCTTCAAATCAACATTCATGTGTGTTGGTCTAACAGTACAATTCATTTTTATTAGCTGTAGGGATTTTTTTTTTTAATGTATGAACTTTAACAAACAATAAATTAAACTGAAGTATGTCAACTCATTTCAACTTCATCGAAATCCCTTCTACCACTTCCTTTTCCCTCCCTCCTCCTCCGCCTTCTTCCCCTCACCCTTCTCCCCCTTCTCCCACCCCTTACCCCCTCAGGGTATCTAAAACCAGAACCACAGAGCATGACCGATGCGGAATTTATAACACCTTCATTTTCAGCGATACAATAACCCTCTTGACTTTATTGCTTTCAGGCCGTGTGCGTTTCCCAACACTGAGAATTCATTAACTTCAATCTGTCCCTCAGGGCACTTAGAACCAGAACCAGAACAGAGCAGCGCTTCTTCATAAACAGTGTACATAACTGCTATATCTGAAGGCGCCTTGCATTAAGCAAAAGGCGATCAGGCCGAAGTCGGCCGCAGTTGGCCCGCGCACGGCCTTGCGCTGGCCAACTGCGGCTGACTTCGGTCCGATCGCTTTTTGCGCACTTGATTGGGGTCTGCTTTTATCATCACCCGCTATTCGCCAGGACAAATGTGTTCGACCCAAAGGTTATCGCTGGCATATATCTCCCGTTAGGTTCCTTCATCGAACTCTACTTATCTGCAAGAGGCATATATCAACGTGGCCCCTGCATCCATGCCTCTTGCTGGGACCAGTTTGTATCGTTGTTCTCGCGTGAAAAGAACTCATCGGGGGTTACATCTACGATAGGTAGATGTATTTGATGAGGAAAAGGCGAGAATTTTGATTCGAATTCTGCGCAAGAGCCAACATGCTGTACATTATATGAACAGTTACGTATTGAAAGTCTGATGATCTGGGTTTTTTTCTTGTAGTCTGCAGAATGATCTCCGACTCCAAACGTAAACATCTTCAAAACAAAATCCTGGAATCCATTTCTTCCAAAACCCTCTACGTTACCATGAACACACTCCTAGGCATTTCTATAGACTCTCCTCTCCCCAACACACACACAGCAAAGAAGAACTCCCGTCCGCTTTTTCCACCTATTTTCCGACCCCACCGGTCTGCCTGGGGGACTGGGGGGTTAGGTATTTTTAGTTCCAGGTCCCTGGTCGCCCACAGGGTGGTTTTCCTCTCATCGGGCAGGTTCTGTCACCTTTGTCCATTCACCGTATTGCTTTTAAAACTCTCCTACTGCGCACTGCTGTACTCTGATTGGAGGTGTTGCAAGGTCTTAGCTTTTTAGGCCCGTGTAGTTATTACGTATTGACCGCTGCGACATACATCATGTCTGTTTTTTTTATTTTTCCAGCAGTGCAGGCACGTCTGAGAAGCCTGTGCTGTCGGGCGTTAGCATGTCATCAATCATCATATTTTTCCGACAATCCAACTCTGCGCAACACTCGACACTCTGCCTTCTCGCCTGCCTCCGACACCCTTTTCCGGCACCCCCTCTCGTCCTTCCGGCCCGTCTCTCAGGACGAAGTCCTCAAGACCATAAAGTCCATGCCTCTCAAAACCTGCGAACTAGACCCTCTCCCAGCTTCTCTCTACCGGGACGGCCTTCCAAAACTTCTGCCATTCATTACCGACATCATCAACACATCTCTAGAGAACGGCTCCGTCCCTGATATCTTCAAGTCCGCCATCGTCCGTCCTCTCCTCAAAAAACACAATCTCGACCCAAACGAACTCAAAAACTATCGCCCAGTCTTCAATCTCTCTTTCCTGTCCAAGCTTCTTGAGAAGGTCGTTCTCAACCAGCTCAACCTCCACCTCGCCGACAACAACCTCCTCAATCCCTTCCAATCTGCCTATCACAAACATCACAGCACTGAAACAGCCTCTCTACATATCTTAAACGACCTGCTTCTCTCCACCGACTCGGGCAACATCTCCCTTCTTACGCTACTCGACCTCTCTGCCGCCTTCGACACTATAGACCACTCTATCCTCCTCCACCGCCTTCACCACTCCTTTGGCATCACTGACTCTGCTCACTCCTGGTTTCTCTCCTACCTATCGACAGACAGCAGTACGTCACCATCGACGGCGTCTCCTCCAACCCAGTCACGCTCTCCTGCGGAGTTCCACAGGGGTCCGTCCTGGGCCCGGTCCTTTTCACACTCTGCACCTCTCCCCTGTCCAACATCATCCAGTCTCACCAAATACACCACCACCTCTACACTGACGACTCACAACTACTAGACAAAGACAAACTCGACAACACTGAGTCACTACTGACTCGCACGGCTGACTGCTACGAAGACGTGAAAAACTGGATGACAGCAAACAAGCTTAAACTGCATGACGACAAAACGGAAGTCATGCTGGTAGGCACTCGCCAAAAACTTTCACAGCTCCCTCCCTCCCTCCACCTTCAACTCGACAGCACCCCCATCTCCCTCTCTGACTCGGCCAAAAACCTCGGCGTTATCCTCGATTCCTCTCTCTCCATGACAGCTTCGTCTCCGCCACGGCCCAGGCATGCTACTTCCACCTCCGCCGCATCAGTCAGATCAGAAAATACCTCACTACCGAAGCTGCCACCTAACTTGCAGTCCTATTTGACGTAATACGCATCATCTGCCTTATTTTTTACGACGTGAGGAGCCAACTTAAACAATATTTCACCACTAATTACACAGCGCAAATAGCAAAAGCCTTCGCCAAATCCATCTCATCGCCATGCACCGAGCATTTTTAAAGTTCGGGAAACCACGGAACAAAAATAGCATCCGAGTTTTGTTTTAACCAATCAGAAACAGCAATCCTTGCAAACAACACACTGTCGTCTGCTCAGCCACCAACATGCCACAATTTCACCAAAGCACAGAGCAACAACTCCGCGCTCGGCCCAGCATGCTACTTCCACCTCCGCCGCATCAGTCAGATCAGAAAATACCTCACTACCGAAGCTGCCACCAAACTTGCTGTCTCTCTCATCCTATCTCGCATCGACTACTGCAACTCTCTCCTTTCCGGCCTCCCTCACTCCACCACTTTCACTCTCCAGCGCGTCCAGAACAATGCTGCCCGCCTCGTCCTCAGAAAGAAAAAATCCGACCACATCACTCCCCTGCTCAAACTCCTTCTCTGGCTTCCCATCCCCCAACGCGTCCAATACAAGATTCTGTCTCTCTGCTACAAATCCCTGAACAACTGCGCTCCTGCCTATCTCTCAAACTTACTTCACACCTACACTCCTCGCCGCTCCCTCCGCTCCGCCTCCGACCCTCTCCGCCTCCACATCCCCCGCACCAAACTCAGCACTTTCGGTCCCCGCTCCTTCTCAGTATACGGTCCATCCACCTGGAACACTCTCCCACTCTCTCTCCGTCAGAAACACTCTCTCTCCTACCTCCAGTCCGCCCTCAAAACTCACCTCTTTCAACAGTTTTAGCACTGAGATACCACCACACTCCCCACCCTAAGCAGACTGTCGTGATGTATTTCACTATTTGTGGTACGTGAGTCGTTGTCTAAAGCGTGCGCATGCGTGCGCGAGTTGTGAGTGGCGCTTAGAGTTATAATTATTATAAGATAAGCGCATTAGAAATACCGTATTTATTATTTTATTATTATTATTATTATTTTGTAGGAGGAGCTATATTCATATAATGGTACTGTGCAAAGGACCAACAGTAGGATGACTTATTTCTTTGCCTGGAGATAATCGCGATGTGTAATAATGCGTGAGTTAATGGCGCATTCCTTAGGTACATTAGGTATAGAATCTCATATGACGGAGCTCATGAAAATCTATGCCTCTTGCAGAGATAAAAGCAAAGCTATGTACTATATACACAGGCAAAAAGGTCAACGGATTCCAACTTACCTCCCTCGAAGGATTTGTACGGCGCCATAAACATGTCATCATCCTTCAGTATCTGGCTGGAATCACAATTTACACAGATGACCTCGACAGCCCACCATACAAATAAACGCCTGATGGTTATTTCTGCGCGTCGAACTGTCCAGGAAGATGCATAGATCCTCATGAGCCCCCATGAGGGTGTTGGAGAAGAATGTCATGAATGATCGAGAATCTCTGACTGTCTGAGTGTTCTGATTGAGAGCACAGAGGGAGGTACCTGAAGATTTTCTGCCATGGCGGATTTTCGTATCCCTGATTGGCTCTAAGCTCGGAACCAGTCAGGGGCACGAAACTCTTTTGCAGACAAATGTTAATTTCTCTCCGCCACGTGATAAAAGGCGCGAATTAAGGGATGTATTGGGATTCCATGCAAGGCTCTGTTTAAGATAGTCGTTTGTGTGCACATGATTTCCAAAACCACAGACCTGCATTCATTCAGTTTTATCTTTTAAAAAGTATTGGTCATGACGTTTATGGGGTCAGCGAGAGGAATAGATCCTCATGGACCCCCGAATATTGCGGGGGCTCATGAGGATCTATGCCTCTCGCAGATGGGTGACTGTCACTGGAAGATTCAATCGGACAAGGTCCTATTAGGTTAGTCGTTCATTAGCAGATGGATCAGTTAGGCTGTAGCCCCGAAAGGTCCGGATTTATAAAATGGTACTGTTTGTTTGTGTGTGTGTGTGTGTGTGTGTGTGTGTGTGTGTGTGTGTGTGTGTGTGTGTGTGTGTGTGTGTGTGTGTGTGTTGATTGGTTGGTGGATTGGTTGGTGGTTGGTTGGTTCTTTGGCTGGTTGTTGGTTGGTTAGTTAGGGTCCGAATATACAGTACATCTGTATATAACAAGTTCAACCATGTCTGTATCGTTTATTTTTTGGGAAGGATCTACAAGTAATACGTTAAATTTGTTCTAATGAGACAGCTTATGCAGTTGTTTCTCCAACTCTCTCTGTTTAACTCACTGCGTCCGAGGCACGTAATACCCACATTTTGGAGTTGTCTCCTGAGGACTACACTACAATTCAGGAGACAGATCGACCATGATAGTTCAAGGGTGGTGCCAGAATAGCTTGGCGCCTATAGGCGCCAAGCTATTCTGGCACCACCCTTGAACTATCTTGGTAAATTCATTCATATATGTGCTGTGTCGGGGCTGAATGAGTTAATAGAAACACATCGACGGCAACCAGTGTTTCTAACAAAATGGCATAATTTCCTCTTCTCGTATGAGCGCAGTGAGATGGCCTAGGCGCATTCGGGTCGACGTATTTGACTGCAATATCCACCCCTCTGTCTCAGGGTTGAGCGAGTTATCACCGTCAGGGCAAAGTGGTGAGGACTATCCGGGCATACATCAGTGATGCCACGGGGCGTCTCCAATTTAGCCAAGATCTCTCCGTTGCGTCAGATGGATTTCCGAGGACCCTTGAATCCATCGCCGCGAGAGGCATACATCCTCATGAGCCCCTGCAACCGCAGGCTGTAGGAGCTCATGAGGATGTATGCCTCCTGCTAAGGAGGATAAACTGTCTATAGATGTGGCACTCAAATGGGAGAGGGCAGCAGGCAGGACGTTGAACTGCGCTTGACAAAGATTTCCGCAGATTTCGCGCTGTCATTGACACTGAGAGAGTGGGCAGCATGGGAAGGCGTCAATCAGAACCGCCTGTGCCACTCGGCTCACCCCCATCAGCTAAAACATATTCCCCAGCCAACTCCACCTCTTGCTGAACTTGCAAACTGCCGCAGGCATTTACCAGCAAATCTAAGGGAAAAGTCAGTCACGCCTTCAGTTCTAGAAGTTGTACATAGTGCTAAAGCTGTATTCGATTGATCCAGATCTGCGGAGAAGCGGTTGTCGGCAGGGGATCTTGCGTTACCAACAAACACTTCGTTTCCGGCGTAAGAAAATTATGATGCCTGCGCCCTTGTAACTGCTGCTGTTTCCTTCCTGAATCTTTTAAGATAGTGTTTTAAGCCAGTTAGCCGTCGCAAACTATAACACATTTATTGATCGACAATGATAGTTCAAGGGTAGTGCCAGAATAGCTCGGCCTGTAGGCGCCGAGCTAATCTGGCACACCCTTGAACTATCATGGTCGATCTATCTCCTGAACTAGTACGTA
Organism: Semisulcospira habei; assembly: GCA_036245525.1. Lineage (NCBI taxonomy): Eukaryota > Metazoa > Mollusca > Gastropoda > Semisulcospiridae > Semisulcospira > Semisulcospira habei. The sequence goes on from BTPG01000008.1 coordinate 54,696,121, forward strand.
GTCTCCAGAGGAGAGCTCCCAGACTTGAGAATTTCTACCATAGGGGTCTACATGCCAGAGAAAAAGATTAACCCTTCGGGTGTCGGTAGCGCTTTTTGTGGAGGTGGTTCCTTCAAAAGTCTCCACAGCCAAAAAACCCGCTACCGACAGCCAAAGGATCAAAGTCGTGGACATATCTTCCTGCACGCGCTTGCGAATCGTCGGCAGGACAGAGCTGGGCTTGTCTATATCCATCCAGCCCAGGCATGAGCAGCATGTTAATAGATGAAGATCAGTTTCAGTTCACGGTTACTATAATGACTGCTTTTGTAAAAGTAACAAATACGCCGAAGCATAGCTTTCCATGACGCCTCGCGGCTGCTTGAACTCACGAGCATCTATGCCTCTTACAAATAGAATTTGGGCGACGAAACCTTGCACGGAATAAAACATGGTTGAGGTGCTATGGTTTTACACTATCAAGGAGAAAGTTCTATCAGGATCTGGAAGAGGTTTGACGGCCCACTACCGCCGTAACTGTTCAAAGATACACTTCTGTAACAGATGGTTTCGAAACGCTACACACACGTCTAGTTATGGTTCATTTAGACACAGGACAATCCAGTTCAGCACACGTCGCTTTTATATCAAGTAACCTGACAATGACTCCACTCAGTTCTAGAAATACAACGTAATTAGTACGAGAAACAGCAAAAAATAGATTGACACGCTAATAACGCATGCGCAGAATAAATAAGTGCGATTAAGCGTGTGCTTTTGCTGCATGTCCAAACAGCCAGAAATGCTAATTAGGTGTGTCGACAAGGCATAACAAACACAAATAGTGCTGAAATGTCTTCAGTTTCAACCCTTTTCATCCTGATATACCAATGCTTGAAATAAATTTGACTATGATGAATGATGAAACTTTATTTCTCAACGGAAGAAGCAGTTAGCACATGTGCCATTTTTCACGCTTGCGGTTGCTAATTTACAAAGGTACAACTCTGCTGAAGGTACAAAGCTACTAACATACAAATGTACCATGATAGTTCAAGGGTGGTGCCAGAATAGATTGGCGCCTGAGGCACACAGCTATTCTGGCACCACCCTTCAACTTAAATGGTTGAACTATCTGCTAATCTAAGCATTTTTTTAATCAGCCAAGGATGTAATGGGTTAAGCATAATGGCACTTTAAACCATTCTTAGCCTCCCCGATGCTATATTGCCCTGTGAAGACAAAGGACATTGTCCATTTTTGTGAAAAGCAAGATTTTCACTGTATTACAATAAAAAAAAAATCTCTCTTTTCACAAAATGGACTTACTTTCCTTTGTCTTCACACAGCAACATACCTCTTGTTAGTTCGTTGTGCGTCTATGTTCCTCAGACGTAGTTGGTTATTTAGGGATGCTAAATTGCTATTGTCTGTTACGTAGCTGTCAGCTTGCGGTATTCTGTCATCAGTATCAATTTGTAAATTACGCTTTTAGTGCATTTCGCTTTTGGCAGTATAGGTATATTTTGGGGGGCAGACAGCTAGATAAACACTTTGGGAACAACGATGTCCATCACTAGTCGGCCACTTTAAATGTTCCTTTTGTACCTACAGTCTAAAAAATGAACAACCTTAATTCGAAAACTGAAAGGTTATCAGAATGCGTTCGGCGTAGTTACACTTGTACATTTTTCAATAAATAGATACACAGTTCATGGATACACAATGCGGATGACCTCAGTCGCACTCACACTCTGTCACGTGGCCGAATCAACAAAGGAACACATACCTTATGGATGATGATCCTACGGTCAACAGGTGACTTAAATCTTTCGAATCGATGTCAGCCATTTTGTGAAGATGAAACTGTTCTCTTATCGTTTTTTCCTCACTCGCAGGAGCGCTTCGGCTTCAGTCAATCAAACGAAAGCTTTGCCGAAGCCAGTGAATGGTTCTCGGTCTCAGAGAAAGTCAAAAAAATATATTCCAGCTCATAAACTTAATATCATCATCACATCATCATCAGTCCCTTGCCCGAACTGGGCGTTGGGGGGACTGAAAGGCAGCAGCAACAGACAGTGCTCTCCACTGAGTTCTATTTTGGGCGGTGGCAAGCAAGTCTGGCATCTCGAGTTCGGTCCATTCTTTTATGTTTGCGACCCAACTCTTTCTCTGACGACCTCGCCGACGACTTCCTTCGAGAGTGCCTTGGAGGATAGTCTTGGACAAGGTGTTGTGTCGGGTCACGTGGCCAAACCAAGCAAGCTTGCGCCGTTTCACGGTTGCCAGAAGGGGTTCATGTGGGCCCACCAGGGAAGTGACGATGCTCCGTACATATTCGTTGGTCTTGTGCTCGCGGTACGAGATGTGGAGCAACTTCCTCAGGCACTTGTTCTCAAAGGCCTGGATTTTCTTTTCTGAGTCTGCAAGCAGCGTCCAAGTCTCACAGCCGTAGAGTAGAATAGACACTACGAGGGACTTGTAAAGCCTGTACTTGATGGTGAAGCTGATGGAGTTACTTCGCCATATCCTGTCCAGCCTGGCCATTGCGGATGTTGCTGTACCTATCCTGATACGGATCTCTGCTATGCAACTACCGTCTTTGGACAGGGTGGCTCCCAAGTACTTGAAGCTATTGACCTCTTCTAGCTTCTGGCCGTTCATGTGAATGTTGCTGCTGCTGTCGCTTGTGGTGTTGATCATCACTTTGCTTTTATCCGTACTGATCTCCATGCCATAAGACCCTGCGCTACTTGAAAGTTTGTCTGTCAGGTTTTGCAGCTCACTATTGCTGCCTGCCATGAGGTCAATGTCGTCTGCGAATCGAAGATTGTGATTGTGAAACTTAATATACTGGGGGGAAAAGACTCGGCGAACACTCTTAATTTAACTAGGTCATTTTTTCGTTCATTAAGGTTTATTGTCCCTACGGCATCAGAGATGATCAGAGTCTATGAGGTTACTTGCATGAGTGAGCTTATATCCTGAGCAAGCCACTAAGCAAGGTGTTCCGCTATAGCAGAACACTTTCCTTAGTGACAGGCGCAGCAATTAATCTATCGCATGCAGCTCAGCCTAGGTTCACGAAGTGGAAGCGGGCTTACATGTACGCTTGTATCTTTGTGTATCTGCATTCCAGTGCGGACACCCGGCTGAACGAGTTGCGAGACGCCCTGTGTGTGATATCTGATGACGGCGGGGTGGTGTGGATCCCACAGGCCGTGTTCAAGTCATCCTGCTCCATCGATATCCGGCACTTCCCCTTCGACGTGCAGGAATGTCACCTCAAGTTTGGCTCGTGGACTTACAACGGCAACAAACTAGGTAACATAGACCTTTATCACGATCTCTCACACCTGTAAATGAGTTCTACAAAGTTTGGTTATACTTTGAGTTCTGCAAAGTTTGCTCAGATTTTTTTTGTTTTATGAATTTTGCTCAAATTGTCGGGGGGGGGGGGGTACGTGACGAGAGGTTGTGCGAACTGTGGGAGATGGATCTGCCACGGAAGTTCAACGGTACTGCTAAATATGTTTGGCGCCTGGGGTCATAAGTCTCACATTAATCTCAGACCACACATACTAGTGGTGGGATGGTGATATATATACTGACGTGCTGAAGAAACGCAACATTATTGGAAACACGTCAGTGTTTCTTATGATTCCAATGATGTCGTGTTTCTTTTGCTCGCCAGTATGCGACGCGCCATTACCCCCATCCCCTCCCCCAACCCCACCCACCTCACCTTAGTCCCCCTTCCCGCTCTCAACTTGTTCTTATAGTTGTGTGTCATTTTCTTCAACCCATTTAGCCCCGATGCACCACAGAGGAGATGGGTAGACCATGGTAATTCAAGGGTAGTGCCAGATTAGCTTGGCGCCATCAGGCGCCAAGCTAATCTGGTACTACCCTTGAATTGTCATAGCCGATTCTTCTCCTGCAAATGATACATGATCGCTAGGTGACAGTTCCTAAATTTGGGCAATGCAGTCGTGGTGTTAAATGGGTTAAGTTAATAGTATTTTTACATTTACTGTTTTAAAACTAATGACAGATCTCCAGTTCGTGTACGGGCCGGGCTTTGAGCTGACAGACTACATCAAAAGCAACGAGTGGGACATTATGAACTCTTACGCCCAGCGTAACGTGAAGTATTACCCGTGCTGTCCGGAACCTTACGTTGACCTGGTGTTTCACGTCAAGATACGGCGGAAAGTGGCGTTCTACAATTACATTTTGATACTGCCCTGCGTCTTGCTGTCGTCGCTGACTCTGGTGTTGTTCTGGCTCCCCCCTGAATCCCCGGCTAAGATGCAGCTAGGTAAGTGACTGTTGTTTGGAGTTGCTTGTTTTCTTCGTTGTTTCCCAGTGCGCAAAGGCCATTGGGCCGACTTCGGCTGGATGGCCTTTGCGCACTGGGGTGCGTATTTGCGCTAAACTAGGTAACTCAGAGTCCCCATGCTGGGTAATTAGTAAACGAGGCACAGGGCCATCGTGTGAAGCCTACTGTGCAGTAGAAAGAACACTTATTTAACATTGTATTTCAGTCACTCGTGATTTTCCGACACTGTGATTGGTCAGCATCTAACATTCGCAGGGGGTTCAATGCCACAATGCCTACATCCTAGAACCATTGCCGTACCTCTAATTTTTAATCGGCTGGCCAATCCGCAGTTCTAGTATTGCGCACGAATCTGTACTAGGTCAGTCTTTCGTCTGAACGCTCGAATCAGGGCTGTCCGACACCTTACACCATAAATAACCTAAAAACAACAAAGATCAAATAGTGGTAGACGATGGGGAAATAAAAGAATTGTATCTTATATCGGCATGACTCAAGCAGTGAGCACACTACACAAGTGCTACACAAATGTGTCGCAATTCAAACTCTGAACTGAGACAGCTCGAAACTTTCAATTGTGCTCCATGTCAACACGTATGCTGTTTAGAACGCAACGATTGTTGCCACTTGCGCAGTAAAGAGAAAAATAAATAACTAAATAAAATGTGACAGATCTATAACATTTCAGTTTTGTTGAAAAAATCGAGTCATTGCTGAATGCGTGTATAAGCTCAGTACCGGTTGGCGAAAGATGCCAACAATACATGTATCATGTACGTGTATCCAGTCGCTTGCTACGCAGTCCTGCGCTCTAAATTTAGAAGTTTTATCACTTGAACCCAGTGAGAAAAGTATGCACTTGATTGCTACAGATTCTGATCTTGTCACTGGCAGCTTAGAAGCAGCACCGCTGGTAAACGTTTGAAATTCCAGCAGCAAAAAGTAAGCACATTTGCACGATCGGGCATGGTAGCCTATTCACAAAGAGTCGCGTACCCTGTGTATTTCCAAGAAAATACAGCGTACGTCAGAAATATTTGGCGTTTTACTCCTGACGTCAGACACACATTCGAGGCTTCAAACAGTGCGTAATTTAGACTGAACGACAATGGCATTGAACCGTCTGTGTTATGTTATTTCTCGGGCTACATCGTGGTTTGTAGTCCACTGAAGATGATTATCGGACCTCCGCGCCTTCGGCGCGTCGGTCTGATAATCATCTTCATCGTACTACAAACCACGATGTAGCCCGAGAAGTAACCCACCACACACGATTCAATGCCTAATTGTGCTCATTTTTTCAAGGAAGAAAACAAGATGGGATGAACCATAACCCATAAAGTTCCTTCAATATGAGAGCTGTCTTCGCTGTCAAGGGTCTCTACCTTGTCTTTGACTTGATTCTGATGTTGAAATGTATCCTTCTGAAAAAAGCCTCGCAGATGTGCCAATGCGTCATAGTGAACTCTAGAAGGGGCGCGCGCAGTACATACGCGTCATTGGTTTGTCAAACGTCATTTGTCATGGAATACTTTTTTTGTTTTTAGGTAATTTTATATTTTACGTGTTATGAGATTCGCTTTCGCTTCAAGACTTGGGGAAAATGGTGACAAAACTAGAATTTTACGGTACAATTTCAGTCTTGATATAATTTGTGTGAAATCAGGTTGACTTTACCTAGCTACATGCTATACTAAGTACACCTGCATGCTCTTCTGAAAGCGCGTCGATGTGTGTGTATGCGTGTGCGTGTGCGTGAGTGCATGCGCGCTCTGTAAGCATCCTCAAGAGCATAGATGTTCATGCGCCCTCCGGGCACTTGAGGATCTATGCCTCTTGGAGATGCGCGCATATGTGTCATTGGTTTGTCAAACGCCATTTGTCATGACGTTGTTGTTTTTTTTTGTTGTTGTTGTTTTTTTTTTTTGTGTTTTTTGTTTTTACGTAATTTTATATTTAACGTGATATGAGTTTCGCTTTCGCTTCAAGACTTACAAAAATGGTGACAAAACTATAATTTCACGGTACAATTTCAGTCTTGCTATAAATTGTGTGACATCAAGTTGACTTTACCTAGCTAAATGCTATACTAAGTACACCTGCATGCTCTTCTGAAAGCGCGTCGATGTGTGTGTTTGCGTGTGCGTTTGCGTGAGTGCATGCGCGCGCTGCAAACATCCTCAAGAGGCATAGATGTTCATGCGCCCTCCGGGCACATGAGGATCTATTGCTCTTGGAGATGCGCGCATATGAGAGAGAGAGAGAGAGAGAGAGAGAGAGAGAGAGAGAGAGAGAGAGAGAGAGAGAGAGAGAGAGAGAGAGAGAGAGAGAGAGAGAGAGAATTACGTCATATTTAGAGTATCAGTGTCTGCGTGGTGACGGAGTTGCTTCTTTTACGTCACCGGCATTATCTGACTTTCTCTAGAAGTGAAGGCTTTTTACTGTTTTAATTATTTTCTGAACAAAATTTTACTAAAGAAGTTGAAAGGATACAAAGCTGGCTAACGAACTCATCCAATGTCTTTCTGCAAACTAGCTATATGCAAAAGTTCAAGTAAATATGACAAAAATAACGGGCTCTAATCTGGGTCAACCGACTTCCTATAAACGGTTCTTTATGTCTTCAATGAGACATTCAATTACAATATGCTCGGAGGCTCTCTTAGCCACCCACTTAAGAAAGTATTTTGCTAAGTTTTGAAGCTTGTGTGTACAGAAATGTCGGAGAGTCTCTTGTTTACATACATACGTACGCACATACATACATACATACATACATATATACATACATACATACATACATACATACATACATACATACATACATACATACATACATACATACATACATAAATAGAAGGGACTTAAAAACGTTGAACCACTTTGTTAGAAATCACGAATGATTCCCTCAGTCTAAGGTTGCGTTTCAATACAGCTGCGCGACAGGCTGTGCGGTAGGCGACACGGCCAAAAAGTAACTGAGCTGCAGGCGGAAAATCACTGTGTTTCGATGCGCGACAAGCAGCATCGTGCCCCTATTTAAGTTGTTTAGAATCCTTGCGATTTGTTATTGAGCGCTGAAGCTGCGATTTACTTCAGCAAAATCGTGGCTGAACTGCCTTTGGATCGCTCCATTGGGTGATCATTACTTTCGCGCCGCAGTCGCCTGTCGCACAGCATTCGCGCCGTTGTCGCGTCGGCAATATGGAAACACTTCTTTATTTTCTTTATGTCCTCGATCCGTATCGCTGTCGCCACAGCTGGCGCGTTGCAGCTGGATGGAAACTAAGAAAGCTAGCTCTCGTTTGACAAAAATAAGTGATGGCCCTGTTTAAAGGGTCTGTGGCAACAAACGGCCTATATTCTCATGAGTTTCTTTTTCTAAATATACCTCTTCTCTTGACACAGCATTTCTTTCGGGGGGGAAATGTGGTTGCTGATTTTTTTTTTTTTTTAATTGAAGACAAAACAGGTTCAGCTGAAACTCAGAATTTTCGTGTGTTCATTTCCATTGCAGGCATGAACATCTTTGTGGCGTTCTTTGTGCTCCTCTTGCTGCTGGCAGAGTCCACGCCTCCAGCCGCCTCCAGTATTCCCCTCATTGGTGAGCCCTATATTTTCCCAATGAGCGAAATGTCTTCGGGCCGGCGTCCGCCGCAGCGGGCCCGCTAGCGGGCCAGCTGCGGCGGACGTCGTCCCGAGGTCCTTTTGCTTGGGGAGCTTGTCCTAGCGTTCTGCGATGTTACCCGTCCCTCTCTTGAGAAACGAACGTGTGAACTGAAAAGAGGTCTTAACTCATTCTACCCCAACACCGAAATCCCCAAATTTTGCCGTTGTTCTCTGAAGCCGGACTGCATTGCAGTGCAGGACACAGATCGACCATGATAGTTCAAGGGTGATGCCAGAATAGCTTGGCGCCCATAGGCGCCAAGCTATTCTGGCATCACCCTTGAACTATCATGGTCGATCTTTGTCTTGCTGTGGTGTGTCTGGGGTAGAATGAGTTAATGAGACTGACAGTCTGCAATAGCTTGTGAAGCTCTATGCCTCTTTTACTGATATCCCAGTAAGCAACGGTCCTGTCATGACCTGACAAACTTGTCATAGCTTGTTTATTCCAACTGAGCAGACCGTTGTTGTTGTGTTTTTTTGGGGTTTTTTGTTGTTTTTTTAGCCTAACACCCACCCATCCCCTCCACCTCACCACCACTCTATCCGCGCCCCACAAGTCGTGTTTATTCCTAAGCACTTCCAGAATTAAATAACAACCGCTTCAGATTCTACACAGTAAACCTCTCTTGGGGTGGTCATATTTTATGCAACAAAATGTAGTTGAAAGGTCAAATCCTCTCCAGAGGCTGTTTGTATGTTCAGCCAGAAAATTGTAGGGAGAGTCAGTAATATTCTCGTGAGATCTCTGTACTGTGGGCGATGGAACGTCCCTTTTCATTCCAGTACGCTGCCTTGTGAAGGCACAAGACTTTAAGACCGTTTTTGCCAAAAGCACGATTTTCATTGTATTACAATGAAAATCTCGCTTTTTGCCAAAAAAATTTATTACTATCTTTTGCCTTCACTTGTGTTGTTCTCTTTTATGGATTGTGTAACATAATACCTATTTCACATCCAGAGTCAAATGTGCGAGATGGCTCGACCTTGACAGCGCTGGGTGGTGCATTGATTAGCTATACTGTTCTTTCTGTATGATAATTTGCGGGAGGGAAAAAAGTTTTGTTTTCGGCGTTATTTGTTGCGAGATTGGTCGCCGGTTATGGCTCAAGAACAGTACAGCCTTGTACCTTCCTGAGGTCACCAATAGCAAATAATATATTTTTGAGTTCAAATGCCAAATGTAGCTTTTGTGAAGCCTTTGGGATTTTTTCTGTTATTTGGGGGAGATACTGTCTGTAAGCCTTCAGTTTTCAGGAATCAAGCTATAGATCACGGTCCATCCATCTCCAGCGACTTGAACACAGTTAACAAGAAAAAATTCTAAGCGGACGATTCCAGTTTAGTTGTAGTAGTAATCATCATCATCATCATCATCATCTTCATCACCATCATCATTTAAAAAGCGCATATTCTAAAATAAGGTCTAAGTCACTTTCGTGCAGTGTATATTGCCTGTGACAGTAAAAGCGATTAGGCCACTGGTCAGCTGCATGAGTGAGCTTAGTCCTGCGCCAGCCACTAAGCAAGGTGTTCCGCTACAGCGGAACACCTTGCTTAGTGGCTGGCGCAGGACTATGCCCAATCATGCAACTGGCGCCTGGTGATGATGAATTATATATGGAGGTAATCAATACGCATGTAGAGCGAGTGGTCACGTTGACTTACCCCTGCACACACACACCCTGTCCCTCCCAATATCCAATGCTCAAAGGCAAAACGGCTCCTGTTTCATGGGTTTGTAAACCACAGCGGGGCTAGCCACGCTTTGTCTACCAGGGATTTCAAGCATTGAAGGACTGTATTGCTTTTTGCTCACAAGGGGCATTAAATCATCAACACACACACACACAATAACACCCCCCCAAAAAAAAAATAAATAAATAAATAAATAAATAAATAAATAAATAAATTTTAAAAAATAAATAAATAAATAAATAAATAAAAGTAAACTAAATGTGTGATGGTCTGTGATATTGGACCTTACGGCACAAGGCCGTAAGGTCGCAAAATCACAGACAAGCACTAAAAAAACAATGAATGGAAAAGGAAGGCACTAAGTTAATCATGAACTCCTCTTAAACTATCACGACTATAGCTGTTTTATGTATAAGTCTTTATAAATGTCTCCCGAAGTGGTGAAAGTTATTGACATTGCATGCAAGTGTGTATAGAGCGAGTTAAATCGTGTATAATATATAGTCGTTCAGGAGCAAAACATTTGACACGGAAAGTATGTTTTACTTGAATTTTCAGGTTCTTACTACGTACCACCTTAACTCATCCCCGGCCAGTGGTCACAGTTTTTGTTTCTAAAATCTTAGTTATCTCAACGTCAGAGAGCTACAGCCGCACAAGAAATATAGATACAAAGTGGTGTCGGCAAGACGCATAGATCCTCATGCGCCCCCGCGACTGCGGGGGCACATGAGGATCTATGTCTCTTGCAGACGGATTGTGCTAAAAAAATTATCGGTATTGGGGTTAACTCATTTGTGCGTGCAGCCAACGTCATTCTCAACAATACCGACAGCTCCTTACACATGGAGGCTAATGTAAAAGATATGAAATTGAAATGATGTTTCATATATGTTCAGGTGCCTACTATTGCTTGAACATGATCCTGATCACACTGTCTACACTGCTGTCCGTGGTGGTGGTCAACCTGTATTTCCACGGCTCTCGCACCAAGGTGCCTCGACTCTTCAAAAAGGTAAGCAGCAAACAATTATTTCAATACGTTCTGACTGAATATTTTCTCAGACATTTACAACAAAGAAAAAACACGCTTAGAAAAGGCAAATGCAACACAATTCTAACAACAACAACAAAAACACGCGCAGAAAGTCTATGTACAACTGTGTTGTATGTGTCCTTTTTAAGCGTGTTTCATTGTGTTTGGGGAATTTCTTTGGCACTGCATTTTACACGTTTTGACTTACACACCTTTCTGGTCTGGATATTATATGTTCTGAATTTAATTATCATCCTGAGTATACAATTTTCATTTGTTAAAAACGAAAGTGAGGATTGTTTTTGCTCGGTGATCTTCATGTGTGGACTGGTCTGAGATTTTGAATTTGACGGCTGTAGGCCAAGCTATAAGCCGCCAAGTCTAGCATCACAGTCCAACACAAAACACGCTGGTCTGTGATTTTGGATCTCACGGCTGAAAGCCGTGAGGTCCAAATCACAGACCAGCGCACATGTATTGCAATTACAAACCAGCACAGATACTATTATTTCAATTTCAAAACGCTCTCAATTCTATATCTGCTGGCGTGATCCATTTTCAGCTGATGGTGGACGTGTTCGCGCGGGTGTTCTGCATGCGGTCCCAACTGATCGGCACCCAGGACACCAACCCCAGGGCGGGCGCCGCGCTCTACGTCAAGAACAACCGCGACAAGCGTCACCAGGAGATCAAGTATGACCGCGTGGGCATCTTCGAGATGCAGGGCGACGTCCCGTGGCAATCCACACCCAACGGCAACCCGGGGCTGGGCAGCAACCCGGACGTGTCCGCCGAAACACTGGGCAACCTGCCCTCGCAGTACTCCAACCTTGAGCACGAGGTCAAGGAGATCAGGAGACATTTGCGCGCCATGACGGACAGGATGATGGACAAAGACGATGCGGAGAAGCGGGGGAGAGAGTGGAAGGTGGTAGCTTTGGTCTTAGACCGCCTCTTCTTCTTCATCTACTTGGTTGTCCTCCTCGTGTCCGCCTTCACGCTGTTCGAGACCACGCTCATGCAGGAGGGCGCTTTGCAGGATAACGTCTCCAGCTCCGACAACTCCACGTGATAGGGACAGTGCGGAACACAAGAGCTGACAGACTTGTGTGGGCAATCGCATTCGAACCCCTTTATTTCTTTCACTGGTGAGGTTTCGTTTGCAACGAACGACTCCCGACAGCAAACGAGAACGAATTCACGGCGGATGAACATCTTTGTACCATAATCATAGACAAAGGGCGCATGAGGATGTATGCCTCTTGGAGATGTTTGGAGTGTTGACTATGATTATGGTACAATCTGGTTCTCAACCTTGACTTCGCTCTCGTTTGCTGTCGGGAGTCGTTCGGTGTAAAGGTAGCCTCACTATTAGTGTGGACATAGGACGTCAAGATGGTGAGGCTGAAACGCGCGTGTTCTAGTGATGCTCTAGATTGGTCACATTAAAACTAATAACAACTAACTCAACATGAAAGTGGGCAGTGTGTAACATAGTTGACAGGTTCCGGCTTTGCGACGGATCACAACTAAGTCAAACTAAGTCAAGTTATACGTAAACAGTTTAACAATATGGGACAGAGCGGAGATTCTTATGTGGCGGAGTACTTCAAAGACAACTGGTCAAACTCCGACACACGCTGTGCGTGATAGTAGACGGTGTATGACGTATGTGACAGACTCAAGCGGCGGATCGCATTCGAACTCCTCTTATTCCCTTCATCAGTGTGGAACGTTAAGATCGAGCGTCAAGGTGTCGGCCCGATTATCTTGTGCGCACAGGTTAGGCGCTGTACTGCAGAAAGCTTTAGACTACGGCAACTCCACGTGATAGTGGACAGTATGCATGGGGGTAATGTAACGTATGTAGCGGATCAGATTAAAATACTGATTTTTTTTCATTATTTATGTATTTTTTTCTCTCGAGGATGAATAACTGTTTCTGCGGACACGCTCGTGAGAATGCGTGTAGAGCGTCATCTCGAATGAGTAATGAGTAATACGTAACCGAAGTGAACCGCGGCGTGAAAGAACTTCTTGAAATGGAAGCAAACGGGTTTGTGTGGAAGTTTTACACGCACATGTGATAGCAAACAATGTGAAAAAAAATGTGATAGCGAAAAAAATATGACATACAAGGCGGCGGTAATGTTCTGCGCGCAGGGTACAAGCCCACTGTAAGAGTTGAAGCTTGGAAACTATCGGAAACTAAGTCCAAGTGCCTACTGACGAAAGTGACCGTTCCACTACAAATCTGTTAACTCACTCGGGACGGTCTGCATCGGGATTCGCGGCTTCAATCCTTCTCGAATGAGTTAAACAGTTCTTTATGACATACGGAAACTCTGCCCCGGAAAGGAAAAAGACAAAAGTCCACCTTTGTAAAAAGTGAAATCTGCAATGAAAATCTCGCTTTTCACAAAAATGGGACAGTGAGTCTTTTAACCCTTTTAGCCCCGAGGTCCCATTTCTCAAATGTTGGAGGTGTTGCCATCTACCCGCTGCAGGAGATGGATTGACATTGATAATTCAAGGGTAGTGTCAGATTAGTTTGGCGCCTGAAGGCGCCAAGCTAATCTGGCACTACCCTTGAATTATCATGGTCAATCTATCTTCTGCTGTAGGAACTCGGGGCTAAATGGGTTAATTTCGTAGGGCAGTGCCGTGACAAGAAACACCGTTGCTGCGGTTGAAGTTGGAACACAACCGGAACACCCTCAGATTGTTTATGATCGATGCATTTAAAAATACTTAGCTGAAAGTAGAGGCACAATTCGCATCCTCGTTTTTGCGTGAAATGCCATTGAATCTCGTAGTGTATTGCATCTGAATTTGTTTTAACAATAAGTTTGTAATGGGAGGTCACTTCCGGCTTTGGTTACTTTGACGTATGTAAAACCGCTGTCACGGGACTTCACCTGGTGTAGGCATCCTCCGAAATATCCCAAATAAGAGCGTCGTCAGGGCACTTCACTTGTTTTGGCTTCCTGGGCCTGTGGTCCTGTAAGACCTACGAGACGTTGAAAACGAGAAATGGCAAAAATGCAACATTGAAACACTTAACTGTCTTGCTGAATGGGCAAATACGTGAAACAATAATTATGTGCTATGTTTGGTCTTTAAAAAATGTGTATTTGTGCGTTGGCCCGTGATTTTGGACCTTAAGTCTTCGGGCCGTAAGGTCCACAAGGTCCAAATCACATACTAACACACATCTATTTCGGCTTGAACAATGAATCCCGTTGCTTTTCCCATGCCCCCAAATCAAAACATGATGCTGAAATCTAAACTCCAGTTACAGAGACATTTACAGAGACGTGTATACATGTATGTATGACTAGTGAGGTTTCCTTTGAAACAAAAGACCCTCAACAATGAACGAGATCGAGGTCATGGCGGACAACTAGCTTGTGCTACAAGCACAGACAACATTCCGACCATCTCCAAGAGGCATAAAATCCTCATGAGCCCTCTATGTCTCTTGGAGATGGTCGGAGTATTAATCGTCTGCCTCGGCTCTATGTCTCTGGGAGATGTTTGGAGTGTTGTCTATGCTTATCGTCGTGATTTCGCTCTCGTTAGTTGTTATGAGTCCTTCCCTATTCATCCCGACACCGCTACGTGTTGATGACTGTTTGCTTTTATTATTGACTAATGTATTGGACAAAGAACAATGAACTTCATTTCTGAATGATAAAGTATTGAAATCTGCTGATGGCACGGAACATGTCTGCTTACAATTTAGCAGAAAAAAAAACAATGTAATGTGCGTGTTAAAACAGGTGTGTTCTGTGCCTGTGTATGCACCGATCTGTGATTTTGGACCTTACTTCTCAAAGCCGTAAGGTGCAAAATCGCAGACCGGTACATATATGAGACTGCTTCGTAGGCGGTTCGAATCATATCTTCATAATTAAAACACTGCTGCAGTTTCGCCGCTTTCATTTATTCAGTGCAAGTACAGGTGACAGTCAACGAGACATTGTGCTAATAGGCAATCGGTTTCAGCGAGTGTTAAACATGAAGAAAACCAAATCAGTGCGCTTCAGTTTGATTACGCTGTGTGCTACAAGGGACCTGCCCCTGGTAATCTGGGGCCAGTTGCATGAGCGAGCTTAGTCCTGCACAGCCACTAAGCAAGGTGCGCCGTTATAGCGGCGCACCTTGCTTAGTGGCTGGTGCAGGACTAAGCTCGCTCACGCAGCTGGCCCCTGAGGTTTAATAGTTCGTAATATCTTGTTTCATAAGTGTTCTTATTCTTACAATAACGGACATAAGGGCTAACTTAATCCATAATATCCTGAGGCCGAATTTGTAAATTGTGCTTATTTGTCCTAAGAAGGCTGTATTGCAGACTGGGAGATAGATCCACTATTTTAATTCAAGGGTGTTGCCTGAATAGCTTGGCTCCTCAGGCGCCACGCTATTCAGGCACCACCCTTGAACTATCATAGTCACATTTATTTCAAGCTAAAGTGCGTCAGGATGAAAAGGGGTAACTTATGAAGTCTGAATGTCGTAAAATTAAAGACTTTTCTGCGCTTTTTCTCCTTTTTGTGTTGAAGTCAAGAGTTCCTCGTTACAGAGAATGTGCAGCAGCAAACCTCTGTTGTCTCGTGTGCCTACTCGCATGAGTCGGTTGTGAAAAAAGGATTTGAAAAAGTCTTAGCTAAGGTAAGACAACATTGAAACCCCTTTGTATAGACCAATTTAAGAAATCACCCGGAAAGCAAAGGTGTTCGGGCCTACGACGGCCACAGTGGGTCCGCGCACGACTATGCGCAGACCCACTGCAGCCGTCGTGGGCCTGAAAACATTTTGCTACTGCCCGCCCTTTAGCAGAAATTGTTCATTTCGATGTGCAGTATTATTAAATCGTTTCTATTCTAAAGTTTGTCAGTCTGCGAAGCTGCAAGACACATTATAATACAATAACATTATTTATTATAGTAAAAGCCGTAAACACGCTTTACCACAACGCAAGCTGGATCACAGTATGTACTAATCTCTCATGCTTTGCATTGCCTCGTCTTACCATTTATGCATTGTGAGCCATTTTGACGTTTCAAACACTGGAGTAATATTTTGTACACCAACACACGTGTATGAAAACAATCACGATTTTCACGTATTTTTCGCTTTCAAAAGGTCGTTTTAATAATTCATTATCAATAACGTTTGCAAATAAAAATGTTAGCTGAATTCACGTTGAACTTTGCCCGTGTACATAATACTCAATACAAGTTTTCTTGCGTGCCAATTCGAAAATGACAACGTGTTGATAGCTATTATTATTTATGTGCTGGTGTGTGATTTTGGACCTTACGGCTGAAAACCGTAAGGTCCAAAATCAAACACCAGCACACATTTAAAGCTGCAATGTAGTCATATGCACAGCTACATATTCGTTCACCGTGTAAATAAGCATTCGTCATTTTTCGCTGTACATACCAAGAATGCATCATCACCCACCATCGAGCTTGCTGGGCAAAACGGACCATTACAGTTGTCAGTTATCAGTGTCACATTCTGATTGCTAAAGTATTGTTAAGGTAGTGTTAAGCCCGCGACATCTATTGACGATACCTTTCGGCGTAAAAGAGGCGTAGTTACCCCTTCCAACGATACCGCTCGGCGAAAAATACGCTTAACACATTCAACCCTGACGCACTACAGCAGGAGATGGGTCGACCGTGATAATTCAAGGGTGGTGCCAGATTAGCTTGGTGCCTGTCGGCGCCAAGCTAATCTGGCACCACCCTTGAATTAACATGGTCGATTAATCTCCTTGCAACAGGTGCATAGTCGTTAAATGACGCCTCCAAAATTTGGGAAATACGTGCGTCGGACTGAATGAGTTAAAGACGCGTCTTTTCCGCCGAACTGTATCGTCAATAGCAGTCAAAGGGTCAAAGTATTTCACGAGCGCCTTGTTCCTTCAGGTAAGCACGACCAGAGGGACATTAACCCCGTGACCGCCAACGTCTAGAAACGATGTCTTTGAAACCCTCGCAGATGCCCTTTAAATAAAAAAAAATGCGGCGCGGGTTCAGATGTCTCGCAGATTCACTGACGGATTAAGTCGTCTCTCTGAGGCTTACGTAGCTGAACGATGCCAGCAAAAAGGCATAGATCCTCACGAGCCACCGCAACTGCTGGCTTCAGATGGATTTACGCCCTTTGCGGCAGTGTGCCGCGGTCTGTCCTGGTAGCGAGGGGGTTAAGTGGCTGAGAAAGGGTTAGTCTCGAGACGAAATCTCTGTGAGCTGATATTACATGCAAGGTGCCGGCAAGCAACTTAGCAGCAAAACAAACAGAGCTAACAACACCGAGATCTGCTAGAAAAATCAGAGGTACGTTGATCGGTCTCTCCAAATCAAGATAGGTTTCACTGCCAGGCTGCTTCATTTACACCTGTGCTCCTCACTTAGGCGGACGAATTAACCACGAGACTTTCAACTTGTTCAGCTGCAAATCCGATGCAGGATCGAACCTAGTGAGCAAAGGGTCCTCAGGCCGTCGTGGGCTTTAGTTGGCCCGCGCACGGCACAGCCGTGCGCGGGCCAGCTAAGGCTCACGTCGGCCCCGAGGACCTTTTGTTCATTGAAAAGTAATTCCGGGCTTCCCTTCCATCATTTTCGTGACAGTCGCGCGGGCGGACTGTAGGCACCCAATCCATCAAGAGTATTATCAGTTCGTGACAACGTGACCCAGGAGTCGATCACCCGTGCAGAGTAACTGGTCTGTAATTAATCTAATCCCTTGGCCAAGGTTTAAAGCCCCTTTGCACCCAGCAAGAGTTAAAGTGCCCGGGCTTTCGTCGGCTGCGCAGTGTTGTTGGCCTTAGCGACCTTTTGCTCATTGGGAAGACGTTAAGCCACGTTTCCATAAGCACGAATACGACCTGAACCCGATAAGGGCCCAATGCAGTCTTCGTTTAAAATTCGTGAGTCTTTCCGTAAGAACGCGCGACTTATGAATTCCGCTAGTCGGATGCGAAATTCGGTGCCGGATCGGACATAAGGCCACAATCATAAACACGACTTGCACAAACTGTTCTGTTTCGGACCCACTTCGGACTCGGAACGTACGCGTATCGGATTCGTGCTTATGGAAACGTAGCTTCAGATATGGATCTAAAAGCCCCGTCGCAAAACGTGGCATTGGAATGATAAAATACATGCACCAATAAAAACGTGTTTTGTGTGTGTGTGTTGCTTGTAGTTTACGAATACGTGTATTTCATTTTTTTTAAATGAAATCAAGTGTGTCGCCTATACGCACCCATTAGTAAGTCATCAATTTGTATTTTTTCTTAGTAGTAAATATCAATGTTACGTCAGTAAAAAGCATCTTTTGTGATGTTGCTTCACTCTGGTGTTTGGCTGTTGTTTATTTTAGGAAAGGAATTCATTAGACGCAAACATCTGATTTTGTTTGCGAGTTACAAAAAAAATACTAGTGTTAACTCATTCAAGGCGCTCCGCATCAATAGCTGCGGAAGAGTCGTATAGCGTTGCCGCCGGCAAAAACTATACGACACTTTCGCAGCTATTGATCAGGGGCGCCTTGAATGAACTTCGCCGTACGCCATTTCTGTGTACACACCCAGTGTTGTCGCAGTCAGCAAATGACCCTCGGCCGAAGTTTGGCTTAGTGGACGAACAGACCTATTCGGCTATTGACCCAGGGACACTTTGCCCTGTGAAGGCGAAAGACCGTATGTTTTTTGTAAAAAGCGAAACTTTCAATGCAATACAATAAAAAATCTCGCTTTTCGCAAAAATAACTTTAATCCTTATCATTCGGAATACACTAGTGTGTGAAATAGGTTTGACTAAAAACGTTCAAGGGTAGTGCCAGAATAGCTTGGCGCCTCGGCGCCAAGCCGCTATTCTGGCACCATCCTTGAACTAAAGCCATTTGTCTATATCCTTATATGTAAGTACCATAGTGTAGCTTGCATATGGCAGTGTACAAATTAATTTGAAGCATTTAGCCTCAGGATGATATGGGCTAAGTGAATTTTGCCTTCCTAGGTCGGGTTTCCTGACTGGATTTGTGTATGGTCACTGAAACATCTCACTCACATGCCCGAATATTAACCCTTTTAATCCCAAGGCCGCATTACCCACGTGTTGGAAGCGTCAACTGACGATTATGTATCAGTTGCAAGAGATGGATGGGCCAGGATAATTCAAGGGTAGTGCCAGATTAGCTTGGCAGCATCAGGCGCCAAGCTAATCTGGCACTACCCTTGAATTATCTTGGTCCATCCACCTCCTGCTGTAGTACGTCGGGGCTATATGGGTTAAAATAAATCTGCATATCTTTTCCACGGTGACGTTACATAAATAAACCGATTTTAAAGAATGGATTTCTGTCACGGATTTTATTTTGCTGAAGCGACCTACATGAATGCCCATTTCATGCAATTATTATAAATACGTTGCACCCATGAAGTACGGAATGTTACAGCCCTGATACGGGCGAGCGGACACTCGTTGTTCTGTCTATGTACTCCAGAACGACGTGCGGCGAAGTTTCTATTAGCCCCAACAGCGGTGTTCATTTATTTTATTTTCTGATTACTATCGTAATTTTGTTTATAGTATCCATGTACAGACCGTTTGGCATCTCGCTGCACAAAGTGTACAAATTTCTCGAAGAAACAATTTTCCGATACCACTTTAAGGACAAGTATCAATTAGCGGCATTTGCATGACATAATACGATTTACTTTCAGGAAATTCGTGCGATTTGTCAGTGTTGCAGTACAGTCATAAAATTTCGAAAACGTTCGTGCACAGAGATGTCAAACGGCCTATATATATATATATATATATATATATTCCAGCGGTAGTTACCCTTTGTCATAATAAGGTTCTATGGATGATCGCCGACACCAATCAGAGTGTACAGTTTGTAAATAGTCTTCAATTTGAGCTAGCAACGTTGAAATGCTTACTATGATTAGTTCGTTGTTTTCTTGTTGTATTGTTGCTGTTCTTGTTATTTCTAGTATCACCACCATCAGTATCATATCACCAATATCGTCATCGGCCGTTAGAAAATAAATATGTCATACTTGAAAAATGTTTACTTTTTTTCCATCATCATTATTAACTTATTCAAGGCGCCCCGCGTCAATAGCTGTGTGTCATATACCCTCGCCGGCGGCAACGCTGTACACTTCCTCAGCTAATAATACAGGACACCTTGAATGAGTTAAAATGATCCCCATCACTTCTTAGTAGGTCGACTCCGCTTATATCGACGCTGGATATATCCATCCTATAGAGCGAAGCTCCCCCCCCCCCCCTCTCCTCTACCGCCACACACATACACCGATCAAAATCATTTTTTTAACCTTTCTTACGTCTTGACAAATATCTAAACTAAGGATATAACAAATAGCAGTGTTGAAGGAAGTTATTATTTATTGGAGGGAGGAGAGGGGCGGGGGAGGTGCTTGCCTCCAATCATACTTTCCGGCCTCCAAAAATAGAACAGTCGAGCTAAAGAGGGAGTGAGGGTGGGGAGGGGGGATGGAGGGGGGAAAGAGAAAACTACAAAAACGGGGAGGGGGGCAGCAGAAGGGGGGGGGGGACTTCTAGCCTCAACAAATCGGAGATGAACATCTTGTTTATTTGGTCTTACAAATTATTCTTCATATTTTGTTTCTCTCAAAATATTGGGGGATGGGGGGGGGGGTTGCAGGAATACTCTGCTGTCGAATACAAAACAAAGTTTGTATGCCCCGCATCTGACTTCTATATAAGTGGAATTGATGGTATTAACCCATTCAGCACTGACGCACTACAGCAGGAGATGGGTCGACCATGATAATTCAAGGGTAGTGCCAGATTAGCTTGGTGCCTGTCGGCGCCAAGCTAATATGGCACTGCCCTTGAACTATCATGTCGATCCATCTCCTGCAACAGGTGCATAGTCGTTAGATGGCGCCTCCAAAATTTGGGAAATACGTGCGTCGGGCTGAATGAGTTAACTATCTTGTGTATTCAGCCACCGGTAATGTTTACAGTACCTGTGGCTGCATACACAAGGGTAAAAAGTACCGCCATGATATTTCATATGTACAGCACCGACCTTGAACCCGATTCCTACTCCGATTACTGCAAGTCGAAAACACACGTCATTTGTTTGTGTTCCGTCCTTTGGCATATGTTTTAACCCTCCCTGAACTGTTCCGACACAAAATACCTAAATTTATATCTAACTTTTCTGTCAATAGCAACACTAAAGAGACTGCGCATAATTATTACCGCTCTTCTTCGCTGCCCGCTTTAGAGTTACCATTTACCCGCCCCTGTGCACGCAGCCACTGGCCGTTTGGTTTTTTACTGTAGAGGTGGTCGCATGCGCAGGGGTGGGGGTAAAACAAATGTGCACGCAATTTGCTGATAGGATCTGATTATTCCACGGGTTTTAAAAGCATACATGATTTACTTGCCCCTGCCGTTTCCAAGTAACGCATGTATGCTTTAAAAGTCAATGAGTTACTTGCACTAAAAACTCATGTGTGCTTCAGAAACCCGTGATTACACGGTTATGCTAATTCTCAAAACTGATGTCATAACTTATGTAAAGCAATGCTGATCGTCTGAACTGTTGTGTTAATTGTCAAAACAACACGTTCAAATACATTACGTCACGTTGTTTTCAATATTTTCTGATCAATGTGTATGTTTGGTTGTGTGTGTGTGTGTGTGTGTGTGTGTGTGTGTGTGTGTGTGTGTGTGTGTGTGTGTGTGTGTGTGTGTATGCGTGAGTGTGTGTGTGTGTGTGTGTATGCGTGAGTGTGTGTGTGTGTGTGCGTGCGTGTGTTTTGCGATGGGGCGTGTACTGACGATAGCTAGTTAAAAACGGTTGATGATGATGATTGTTGGGGCCACGCCGAACAGGCGACTAAGGCCATCTCACGGCGGTCGTTAAAAACGGGACAATGGCGAACTGAAAACAGTCAACTAGCGGGCAGCTGAAATAGTACGCGTGGGCAGTCAAGTTAGAGAGGAGGCGTGCGTTAGCGGAGAAAGCACAAACTGACCGTGTACAGACTGATATACACGTGTAAAAGAAATGCGGCCTCTCAGCGCCTAAATGCTGCCAGACATTTTTTCATGGACAAGCTCGACTCGGCTGCCTCTTCCAACGAGCTGTTCTTCTCAGTGTCAAATGAACTGCTGGGAAAACCCAAGTCTACTGCTCTTCCTGCTGATGACCCCTCTTCTGAACTGCCGCAGATATTTTGTGAGTTTTTCACTGACAAAATCAAACTGCTGCGTGAGAACTTAGATGATAAGCAGTCGACCCACCCGTTTTTGCTGTTTATGATGGTCCATGTTTTGCAAAGTTCAAATCTGTTACAGAAAGCGACATTACTGCCATACTGATTGCAAAGTCTCCAACAAAATGTTGCATGTTGGATCCTGTCCCGACTTGTTTCCAAAAGTAGTGCATCAGCGATCTTGCACCGTTCATTGCTGCTATTGTAAACACGTCTCTGTCAGCCGGAACTGTTCCAAAATCTTTTAAACAGGCTGTTGTTACCCCGTTGCTAAAAAATTAAAAAAATAAATAAATAAATTTAAAAAAAAACAGGCTTGGATAGAAATACCCTGAACAACTACAGACCTGTATCCAACCTACCATTCATTTCTAAGGTACTGGAGAAAGTTGTCTTACAACAGCTCCTGGAACACTTAAGAGATGAATGGTCTGTTGGAAGTGTCCGCCTATAGGAAAGGTCACAGTGTGGAGACAGTAGTGCTGAGTGTTCTAAATGGCTTGTTTTGTAAACCAGATGAGAGACTTGTCTCCGTTGTGGCCCTGTTGGATCTCAGCGCTGCTTTTGATACGCTGGACCATTTCATTCTCACGAAGAGGCTTGAAATCACTTTTGGCCTGCGTGAAAGGGTTCTCTCTTGGTTTGAATCTTACGTTTCCGATCGGTACCAGTTTGTAGGTGTAAAAGACAGTGTCTCTAGACCTTCCATTCTGAAGTTTGGAGTGCCTCAGGGCTCTCTTTGGCCCTGTATTGTGTACGTTGTATTCACAACCGCTGTCAGATGTTATTTCTAGCCATCAGTGTTCTTATCATAAGTATGCAGGTGACACCGAAATCTCTCAGAGTAGTCCACCTGGGGAATTTCAGTCTGTTGAAACTGGCATCAAGTCTTGTGTTGACGATGTCACGACATGGACTGACTGTAACAAACTTATGTTAAACACAGAAAAAACAGAGTTACTGCCCGTTGGCTCAGCATCCCGGCTTCAACAAATTCACACCGAGTCTTTACGCATAGATGACACTGATATTCCATTTCAGTCTTTGGTCAAATATCTTGGTGTCAAGCTCGATAAAACTTTGAGTATGCAGGATCACGTCGGTGAAATCTGTCGTGGTGCTTCGTACCCTCTCAGACGCATCGCATCTGTCGGACACAGTCTTTCTGAATCTGCCATTGCAAAGTTAGTGAATGCTTTAGTCACGAGCCGTCTTGACTACTGCAATTCTCTGCTTTTTGGTCTTCCATCTGACCAGATTAGCCGCCTTCAGTGAGTTCAAAATAATGCCGCAAGGCTTGTGAAGCGCAGGCGAAAACGAGACCACGTAACCTTTATACTGAAAAACCTTCACTGGCTTCCAATCCAATCCCGCATACAGTTTAAGATTGCGACCCTTGCATACCGTCACATTGATGGCAGTCTTCCGTAATACCTTTCCTCCAGTCTAATTGCTTACCAGCCCTCTCGCTCACTGCGGCGTTCATCGGGAGAGAAACTTCTCAAAGTTCCAAAGTACCATCTCAAATCTGCCGGTGAACGCTCTTTCAGATGTACTGCTCCCTTAATTTGGAATTCCTTACCGACTGAGGAGCGACCAGTGTAAAACAAGGACGCTCCTCGATCATTCAAGATAGTGAAGGGAACTGTCTTACGGAAGACCAAGACATACTGAAGAGATGAACAGAGTACTGCTCAGATTTGTACAACCACCGAGCTGCAGGGGACCCAGGCATACTTGTCAACCCACCCGTGACCAACAATGGCAACTATCCCATCCTCCGAGAAGAAGTAGAGGCTGCTGTGAAGTCGCTGAAAAAAGGGAAGGCAGCAGGAGCAGACAACATCCCTGCAGAGATAGTCCAAGAAGGGGGAGAAGACATGATAAGCGCCTTACTAACAATCTGCAATAAGATCTGGCAGTCAGGGGATTGGCCCACACCATGGACCCAATCACTTATAAAAACTCTCCCCAAAAAAGGCAACTTACATCAATGCCAGAACTATCGCACGATCAGTCTTATATCCCACCCAAGCAAAGTCATGTTAAAGATCCTACTGAACAGGCTAAAGCCACAGGCAGAGGAAATCATAGCTGAGGCCGAACAGGCAGGCTTCAGACCAGGGCGCAGCACAACTGAGCAGATCTTCAACCTGAGAGTTATATGTGAGAGATACCTCCAGCACCAGCAGGACCTCTATCATGTCTTTGTGGATTTTAAGAAAGCGTTTGACAGGGTGTGGCAAGCAGCCCTTTGGTCCACCATGAAGCTATACAACATCAATGCCAACCTGATCAAAGTCATAGCAAACCTTTACAACAAGGCCACTAGCACAGTCTGCTTCAACGGCAAAATAGGAAACTGGTTTAAGACTACAGTTGGAGTCAGACAAGGCTGCTTGCTCTCACCTACTCTTTTCAACATCTTCCTGGAAAGAATCATGACGGACGCTCTGAAAGATCATGAAGGAACTGTCAGTATTGGAGGCAGAACAATCACGAACTTGCGCTTTGCGGACGACATTGATGGCCTTGCAGGATCAGAGAAGGAGCTAGCTCAGCTGGTGGAAAAGCTGGATAGTACAGCCATTGCATATGGGATAGAAATCAGTGCAGAGAAGACCAAACTGATGACCAATAACGCCAGTGGCATTGGCACTGAAATCATGGTTGGAGGCCAAAAACTGGAAACAGTTAAGAAATTCAAATACTTAGGAGCCATTGTGACAGATGAGGGATCAAAACCAGAAATACTGTCCAGGATTGCGCGGACAACAGCACTGACAAGATTGAAGACCATATGGAAGGACAGAAACATCCCAATCTGCTCCAAGATCAGACTGATGCGCTCCTTAGTCATCTCAGTGTTTTTGTATGCCTGCGAGTCATGGACCCTCACAGCAGACCTTGAAAGGAGGATACAAGCCACTGAAATGAGCTGTTTTCGAAGGCTGCTTGGCATCTCATACAGAGATCACATCACAAACGAGGAAGTGGGAAGCAGAATCAGGCAAGCCATCGGGCCCTATGAAGACTTATTAGCCATTGTGAGAAAACGCAAACTGAAGTGGTATGGGCATGTCACGCGTTCAGCAGGGCTTGCCAAAACAATCCTGCAAGGCACTGTGCAAGGAGGACGAAGGAGAGGAAGACAGAGGAAAAGATGGGAGGACAATATCTGAGAATAGACAGGACTGACTGGGCGATACGCTGAGAATGGCAGAGAAAAGAGAGGAATGGAGGGAGCTGGTTGCCAAGTCATCAGTGGTGCCCCACCGGTCGGCAAGACTACGGGATATAGATAGATACCGACTGAGCTGAGAAATGCATCCCCCCCGGCCTTACGCAGTTCAAAGCAAAAGTTAAAAACTTACCTTTTCTCGCAGACTTTCGTGTAATCTCTACGGTTTTCTGTACACCCCCCCCCCCCCCCTTCAGACTCTCTGTGTGTGTGTGTGTGTGTGTGTGTGTGTGTGTGTGTGTGTGTGTGTGTGTGTGTGTGTGTGTGTGTGTGTGCGTGTGTGTGTGCGCGCGCGTCGTTTTCGCCTGCGCATTGAGTTATATTATAAATATGAGAAATGCGCCATATAAATACGATGTATTATTATTATTATTAAGTCTGAAAGACCATTCACACGATCGATGTAGACGATAGTTCCGACCTAAAACTCCCAATATGGCCTACATGTAGTTTAAAAAAAGAAAGTCCTCGTACTTCCTGTTTGACCCATTTGGCTTCCAGACGCCAAAAGTCCGCGACTCGATACCTTGGGCGAGGTGGCATAATTATGGACAAGGTGGAATGTGGTCGAGGTCACCGTCAGTCCTTATTAAATTTCATCGGTTTGACTGCAGACGAAAAACTGTAAACGCAAATTGACCGTTTTACAGTTCTGACGCGGTCAAACTGGTTGTTTTGCGACTTTTCATCTGAAAAGTCCAAACGAAAACAGATTCTTTTACCGATTTTTTTCCCCCGACATTTCCAGGAATAATGAAACGAAAATAAATAAATAACGATATGTCTCTTGACAGACAATGTGTTACTTATGTCACCTTACCAAACGCCTCCAAAAGACGAGAAGCGTATTGTTCTTCTTGTCTGCTTGGCGGGAAAAAAACGCGTCGAAGGGGCGAGAACAAAACAGTACTTTTTGGTTGGAACCCGAAAGTTTAGTAAACTTGTTTTGAGCTCGCCCCTTAAACGCGGTTTTTTTTTTTTAATCTTATTATTGGTAGACAATTCAAAACTAGCTTCACTCAAATCCGCCTGGCATCATCAGGAAAAAAAATGGATCAACCATGATTGTTCAAATGTAGTGCCAGAGCATGTTGACACCTAACCGGTTTTTTTCCCACTTAACTAGACCTGGAATTCCATAGGAGTAATCAGTCATGTTAGTTCAAAGGTAGTGTCAGAATAACTAAACCAAGATGGGATGAACATAACCCACAAAGTCTCTTCTATATGAGAGCCATAACCCACAAAGTCCCTTTTATATGCGAGCTGTCTTCGCTGTCAAGGGGCTCTACCAGGTCTTTGACTTGATTCTGATGTTGAAATATCTCCTATTGAAAAAGCTTCGCATATTTTAGCAATGCGTCAGTGAGCTTTATAAGGGGCTGAGTGAATACGCGTCATTGGTTTGAAAAACGTCATCTGTCATGACGTAATTTTAGTTTTTACGTAATTTTATATTAATATGAGTTTAACTTTGCTTTCAGACTTGAGAAACAATGTTGACAAAACAAGAATTTCAAGGTGCAATTTCCAGTATCAATAATGTGTGTGAAGGGAGAGTGACTTGTCCTATATACATGATATTCTACTGCACACGCACATGTTCTTCTGACAGCACGTCGATGTGTTTGTGTGTGTGCGCGCGTTAAATACGTCATATCTAGATTATTGCGTCGATGTCTGCATGGTGACGAAATTTCTGCTTTTACGTCACCGCCGCTGTCTGATTTTCTTCAGAAGTCGAGATTTCTGTACTTCTATTTTTTTTTTTTCTTCTTCTTCATAGAATTAATTTTCACTGAAAAAGTTCAAAAGATAAAAAGCCCGCGAACGAACTCATCCAATGTCTTTATCATGTTCAATCTAGCTATATTAAACTTACAAGTGAATATGACAAATATTACGGACTCTAATGTGGTATAACCGATTTCTATAAACGGTCGGTTTAACCCTTCAATTTTAATATGCTCGGAGGCGCTCCTAGGCACCCATTGAATAAAGTACTTTCCCAGGTACCTGTACGTTTACAATCATCGGAGATTCTCGTGTTTACACACACACACGGCGCTTCCAGGGAAAAGGACGTTCAGCAGCGAGGTTAGGAGGCGTAACTAGACATGACGTACTTTTTATCTGGTTACTTTAGTTTTCATTTGTTCAGACCTGCCCGCCTTTGTCGTCATGGGCATTTTTCTTTTTTTTAATTTACTCCACCGCGAGCCATCCTCTCTTCTATAAATAGAAGAGACTTTAAAAGCTTGGAAGTCGTCATGTTCACTGCCTTAGAGCTATGATAGATCGAATTAAAGGGGAAGTGCCGGGATTCGTTTAGTGCTCTCCCAGTAAGCAAAGGTCCTCGGACCCACGACGGCCAGCGCACGACTGTGCGCGGGCCCACTGCGGCCGTCATTGGCCGGAAGGCGTTTTGCTACTGGGGCTTTTAGCGCCAAATTGATACGACACTAAAGTTGAACAATCAGGGTCTTATACAACTGGTTAGCAGTCATCAAACACTTTCGAAATTGCATGACAGATAGATCGACCATCATATTTCAAGGGAGGTGCCAGAATAGCTTGGCGCCGCCTGCAGGCGCCAAGCTATTCTGGTACATCCCTTGATCCGATGTTGGTCGATGTATCTCCTAATGAAAATTCAGAGCTGAAGAGATAAGAAAGCCTCAAAATATGGTATCCTGCGCTTAATGTGACCTGCTTACGGGCGTGCGTTCATGGCTAAAATTTGTAAATGGGTTCTTGACGTTGTCTTGCCTAGCCTAAATAAAGACCTTTCTACCCTTCTTTTCACAACCCGTGTGGTTATAGGCATAAGTAAAAAGGTTTTTCTACTGCCCATCGTATAGCAAAACACACACACACACACACACACACACTTCATCATCAATAGACATGAAAAGACTTTAAAATGGAGACCAATTACAGAAGTTGTCTTTCACCTGAATTCGTCTTTTCATACAAAAAATACAAACTTAAGAAAACATCTACTGACAAAACGTTATTCTGCATTCAAGTAAACAAGTTGGCAGTATCACAAACCGTGTGTGTGTGTGTGTGTGTGTGTGTGTGTGTGTGTGTGTGTGTGTGTGTGTGTGTGTGTGTGTTTGATCTGTGAGTTTGCACCTTACTGTTCAAGGTGGTCATGTCCCAAAAAACAAAAATCATCACACAATTTATTATCTGACTTAGGACTGCTTACAAGTCACAGATTGTGGATGGACCGAGAAAACTCCAGGGTAGTGCCTGAACAGAGTGGCACTTTGACCGGAGAAAATCTAATTAGGCACTATCCTAGAGCTTCCATGGTCGACGTATTTGTGCAGATGCCACAATCTAACTGAAATCGGTTTGAGGTCTTACAGAAGAATGTGCAAACCTGAAATGGAAAATAGTTGTTAACAGATAATACACTTTGACTCACTTGAGACGTGCATTTGTCCAAAAACAGCACATCTTGAATGTGTTAACAGTTAACTGAGTATTAGTAAAATCCTTGTATTTGCTGAATTTCAAAAGATCCCAATCAATCAAATATCAAGAAACAGAAATAAGTGTTTTAAAACAAATACTGACGGTAGCTGTTCAAAATTAATGAAGGAAACAACATCACTGTGAACCTAAAGTTAACGATGGTGAAGAATACTGTTAATGATGGTCACATTCATGATTGCAAAAGGACACACACTCGCAAACCTGTATGCAAAATAATACTTGTACATCAAAATACACCTCACAATTTGAAAGAATAAAATTAAAAAGGTTAATTCGCGTTACAATCAAAATGGTATGTACCTAACGAACAGCAATTAATTGACTCATAAATGATAATTTATTGATTATGAAATAAATGCACAACCATAAACAATGCACACGTCATACCATCAAAGCTCATATTAAACCAAGCAAGAAAGAGACGGTTATGCCACTGGAGCAAAATTCACCAATCTGCAAGAGGAATAGATTTTCATGAGCCCCTGTACTACTGGGGCTCATAAAGATCTATGCCTCTTGTTGGCCTCATGTACATCTATGTTCCTCTGACGGAATGGATCATGTGGAATGCTATCTATGCTGGTAAATACAAAGAAATAGCAATAAGGAACATCAAGCCATGATTGTGACACCCACGGAGATCACAGCACAAATAAAGCCAGCATAGTCATTTGTACTCATGTCATTCATTATGTGTCAGCTCTGTGAGGGCAAAAGATATTAAGTCCATTGTTGCCATTGTTATGACAATAAACATTCAATAAATAGTATGTACCATCTTGCAAATAAATGTTAAGTAAAATTAATAATTGGTCAGAAAATAATTCAAAGTTTAAAGCTGCAATTTCTTTTTAAATTCTAAATTAGCAATTTAATACAGTTTGGTATGATATCACAATAGTGTAACAAAACATGAATTAAATTCTGATACTGACAGCAAAAGAATTATGAATGAAACAATATACTCATCTCTCGCAGTCTCTGCGTCATGTGTATGACCAAATTTTTTTTTTTTTAATAAAAATAAAAAGACTGTTCACTGGACAAGCACAAAAAACACAATGCTTACTCTGCTGCATTCCTCTCACTTACAGATTCAAATGGACAGTCCAAATATGACATTTAACCCATTCACTGCTGAGAAAACTGCAAGAGACACACATCTTCATAAACCCCCACATTTGCTGTGGCTCATGATGATCTATGCCTCTACCTTTCCCCACTTTTCATCCACATTCCTTGGACGGCTACGGCTCATTGGTGTTGAAATAACGAAGATTTCTGCAACACAATCTGCATCCACAGGCAGTGAAGCAGTTAGCGCTTTGTGTGTCAGCAGCGGTTTTAGTCGTGATGATCCCTGTAGGTTCCTAAAACTGCTACCGACACGCAAAGAGTTAAAGAGTGATTCCCAATCAGCCCAACAATCATGATCAACTGCGTCTACAGCTGGTGGAAGAAAAAGTCGTGTAGATAGTACAGGTCAGCCTCAGTATTATGCATATCAGAATTTTGTGATATCGCATTTAACCCTTTGGGTGTAGTAGTTTTAGTCGTGATGATTCCTACAGCAATCATAGCAGAACTGCTACCGGCACCCAGAGGGTTAATGCAGTCAGGCCTCTGGCTCCCATACACACACCCAAAGTGCAAAATTTAATATGGTCAACTCAAGCTTTATGTGGCCTGTACACAGCTGTGTGCAGACCCACTAAGGCTGGAGTCGGCTGGAGGGCTATTTGCTTACAGCGTATTTCTTTCTTCATAAGATTAGCACCACGTGAACGTGGATACCAATAACATGGTCTGACTTTACGGCTCCCACTTATCACATATTATAATGAGACTGACCTGTTCGTATGTGTGCACAGCAATTTCTCTACTCTGTCTTTCTCTTTCTACAGCATATATGTTTATAAACCATACGTCCTGTGAAAACAATACAAATAAATAAGATAATAAAAGCCACTGCCAGGAATGCAATCACATCAAATATGAGGAACTCCAGCATGGGCAAGTCCTGACCAGCAGACCGCATGTAAGCGCCACCATATTTCATCACATGGTCTAGCCAGCGAGCAGCAACTTCAACAGGGACATGAAACTGCTGTCGAAACAGGCGTGACGCTGCTGTGATGGCTTGCTTGTATCGATGTTCACGCGCAACCTTCCAAATTGCTTTTGTCATTTCTTCCACAGTGCATGTTCGCAAGTCCAGCACCTCTGCCAGTCCCTTGACACGCATGCGCTCAGCGTTGTATGGTTGGTCATAAAAAAGTGGCGTGGCCACAACAGGCACAGCATGATAGAGAGCCTCATACTGTCCGTTTTTACCGCAGTGACTGACAAACACCTTGGTGTTGGGGTGACCCAGCAGGTCATTTTGTGGCAGCCAATGGGCTGTCATTATTTTGGACGGATTTGGTGAGGTAAGATTGGAGCGGAAAACAACCTTCATGGGCAGATTCTCAAAGACTTCAAAAAGTTTGTCGCTGATTTCTTTTGGCAGACCCAATACATAGTTGCCAAATGATACAACAATCACACCCTCTCTAGCACTATCCATGAATGACTTGAAGTCTGGTGGGAGAGGCTTGGCTGGACCTTTCACTGTCCCCCCGATGAACTTGACATTAGGCAGGCTGGGCTTTGGGTAGTCCAGGATGTGGTCCATCTCCACCAGCCAGATCTCTGCACGTGCCACCAGCATATCCATGGGCAGGTATGGCTTTTCTGGTGCAAACCGAGTCACTGTATCTTCATACTTTGATGGGTATGTCCAGCATCGCCTGAGAAAGACTAGTGTGTTCACCACTCTCTGGAAAAACGTCATATGGTCACTGTAAGGGAACGCAGGTAGAGGGGTGACAGCTGGGGAGAATGGAACTCGCTGAGCGATTGGATCATAAGATGATCCCACAAATGCAAAAGGCAGCCCAAGTCTGTATGGCAAAATCGACAGCATGTACACTAGCGATAAGTTATCAATCACGACAAAGTCTGGAAGTAAGTGTTTCAGTGTCTTGAACATAGTGTTGTTCTTCAAGACCCTTTCACAGTGCTGCCTCATGATCGTCTCCAGTTCATCGTAGTTCACCGACTCACCTTTGAAGTAACGTTCAGATAGCTCCCCCATCGTTTTCTCCTCTATGTTAAAGGGCACATCATACATCACCACGTGCAGGTTCGACACATTCATGGTACTGCGCTCTGTGATGTTTGTAGGTACAGTAAGCCATACCTCATGTCCCAGCTGTACCAGTGCCCATCCCACAAGACTGTGATACTCAATGTGGCTGGCAAATGGCATGGGCAGCATCAGCACTCGCTTGCCATTGACATGTGCAGCCATGTAGACCAGGAGAACGATGAACCCTCTCAGTATCACTTGCTGCATTTTTTCTGATGACGCCATCCTTGCGTATTTGTATAATGAAAGTTGTCTGTCTCAGTGCTTGTCTCAGATGCAGTTAATGGTCACTGCATCTAGCAGTGATGATAGAATGGACCGTTATACGGACAGATCTGCAAGTAAACATGGCACATATCACTAACTTGATTAAGCCATTTAGCCCTGATGCATTACAGGAGATGGATTGACCATGATAATTTAAGGGTAGTGCTAGATTAGATTGGCACCTGAAGGCGCAAAGCTAATTTAGTACTATTCTTAAATTATATCATGGTCAATCCATCCCCAGCAACTGATATATAGTCGTTATGTGACACTTCCAAAATTTGGAAATGCAGCCTTGGGGTTATAAGGGTTAATAGTAGAGTTGCATACTGGTACGAAAACCCATACCTCTACCAGAATTTCAACAGTATTTTTATGTTGTACTGGTATTTTCTTTTAGCATACCGGTAAATGCAACTATCACTGGTCCACACAGGCACAGGAATTGCCCAAGCAAAAATCATCTGAAACGGGGCCTTCAACCTGATACCTGAAAAATCGAATGGGGGGAGGGACGGGGGGGGGGGGGGGGGGGGGGGGGGGAAGGGTAGGCGACGGACCTTGCTTACTTCTGGGCGCCGGAAAATCAAACAGTAGGGGGGGGTGGGGGGGGGGGGGGTAGGCAATGGACCTTGCTTACTTCTGGGCGCCGGAAAATCAAACAGTGGGGGGGGGGGGTATTTGCGGGCCACCTTGGGTCTGCCCGCCTAAGTTCTCAGTGCGGCGTGCACTCAGGCAGGCCACCGACACAGCCTGCTGTGGCATGTTCTGTCGTTGAATAAAACCGGTGCTTTCCTTCTTTTGCTACCCACAATCTGACAATGGTTTTTCGCGGAAACGTCTTTTTTTTTCGCGGACGATTTCTTTATTTTGCAGATTTCGCAGACAACTCCCATGCCTGCCACACCACTCAACCACACACATGAGTGCTCCCACTGAACACACACCTTCTCTCTCTCCCTCTCTCGACTACAAAGAAAAGTAAATAAATCAATGCTTAACACTAGTCTGCTTCAACAAAGCACTGAAATAAATTCACAGCTTTGGTGAATAAAAACATTTGTGCTAAATCAGCCATCTTAAAACTAAACGTATGCTGTTAATATCAACCTCATCTCAAACGTTTCCTCTGCAATAACGAACCCAGCGAAAATATTTCTGAACATCAGCTACTAACTTAGTTTCATAGCAATTAGATGACCAGTTTAAATGGGAGCCTCACATTTAAACAAATACACCATTTTTCAAAATGTTTTTCTACTTTCCAAATTTACTAACTGTTGTAAACAAATCTTTCAAGTTGTTAATTGTCTGCAATGCATGCATGCATTTTAACAGTTAACAGGACAACATGAAAGGTAAGTAAAAGTTTCATCTCTCTCTCCCTCTCATTCTCACGTGTGCACACACGCATGCGCACACATGAGTATGACGGCTGCTGGGTGGTGCATGCTTTGCCCTGGCCTTGCCAATCAGTTGCCAACCTTGAACGTTAGTGTTTATGAGAGTGTTTGTGGAAGAAGAAAAAAAACGTTAGTGGTTATCTATTCACCGCAATTTGTACATATCAGACAATCTCTTCAAGCAGTCCCTATCTCAAGTTGCCAGTTTTGGTATAGACCATGGGCAAGTTGCATGAGTGAACCTACACAAGTCACTAAGCAAGGTCCTACAGCGAAGCACCTTGCTTAACCCTTTGCGTGTTGGTAGCGGTTTTAGTCACAATGATTCTCACAGGAATCGTCAAGATTAAAACTGCTACCAACAAGCAAAAGGTTAACTCATAACATCATAGTTATCAGGGTTTTTCAGATGTCCTCAGTTCTACATCACAGTTCCAGAGACAAATCAACCATAATCTGGAACTCAATGTCAGCAAGACAAAAGAGCTCATAGTGGACTTTAGACACAACAAAACTGTCCTCCCCCCTCTCGTAGTTCACGATCAAACCGTAGAAACTGTTCAGCATTTTAAATTTCTGGGAACCACCATCTCCGATGATTTTAAATGGGAACAAAACACAGAGAACAGTGTAAAGAAAGCACAGCAGCGCCTTTATTTTTTTGAGAAGGCCGAGGGCTTTTGGTGTGAGCAGAACTGGTATGCTGCACTTCTACCGGGCCGCGATTGAGAGTGTGTTGACATTCTCGATCGCGGTCTGGTATGGTAGTACATCTGCACGGGACAAACACAGACTGAACCGCGTTGTCAGGACGGCATCTAAAATAGTCTGCAGAGACATGCCAAGTCTTGACAGTGTATACCAACAGCGGCTGCTTAGACGTGCCACAGGTCTTATTGCACGCGACACTACACACCCGGCTAACTGTCTCTTTAACCTGCTTCCGTCTGGTCGCCGCTACTCTGCTCCAAAAGCACGGACAAACCGTTTTAGTAACAGTTTTTACCCTAGTGCTGTCCGAGCCCTTTCAGTGCTATAAGCGTGCGATGATGTGCTCTGTGGGACGATCATAGAGTTTCATTGCCGAGGACTGATGTTTTCGTGAATGACTGAGTGAGTGTGTGTATGTGTATGGAATTGTGTGGCCAGCCTACAGAGCACCTCGCCCTCGCCCATCCCTTGTGCTATCCCCTTGGTTGTTGGTGGTGCTTTTGGTCGAGTTGACTCTATGAGTCTCCTACAGGGCGCGCCCCCGACGGTTCAGAGAATAGTGCATATCAGTATTAGCCTAGTCTTACGATATATATTAACTAGTTTTACACCCGACTGTGATCACTAAATTAGTAAAATAGTTACTCTATGATAGTCTGTTTACATTTTAAATGATATACCTTTAATTAATTTAGACTTCTTAGATTAATAGGCGTGTGTGTTGTGTCAGTGTGTGTGGGAAATGAGCGTGGGTGTGTGAATGGGTACGCATTGGGTTGTGAGATTAGTTGTTCAGTTTTAAAGTTTTGACAGTGTGTGTAGAGCATTGAATTGTGTGACAGAGTCGACTGAGATGTTTGTAATTGTAAAGACACCAACACACATTCCTATGCTTTATGTCTTAAGGCAATCAAGTGTTAAATCATTCTAGAGACACAACTTGTGGATACACACACGGTTATAGCTAAGTGCCTGGACACAACATGTCTCAAATGTGTTAGCCCTTTGCAATCATCGCGACAAAAGCCGGTACAGACAGCTAAAGGATTGTGCATGTGGCTCAGTCAAACTGCACTAGGAATTGCTGTAGTATTTAAATGTCTCTGGTTGCCGCTTGGCACGAGGGGGTTAATGTCAATTTGATGGATGCTTTCTATTTAGCTTTGACACATCGATCAATAACCAGACCCTTTAAAAGACGCGAGGAAATCCCTACACACAATGCGCACAATGTTTTCAATGATATTACATGTATTTTTTTTTACAGGCAACTGAAAGACTAGTTGTAATTTTTTGTTATCAGTCGAGAGTATTTCGAGCTTCAACACAAAAACAGATTGTGTTACTGATTAAAATCTGATTAATTCCTTCAGCAGTACAGTTTACATACCGATAATTCAAACTGCCAAACAGGTGTGCAAAGAAGAAATAGACTGGCGGTGCAAGTTGCTCACGATCCGAAATCCGACTTGTACCCGGAAACTGCGTCACGAAGAAATGGCAGGGAGACAAAGTTTGAGAAAATAAGAACATTTCACACACTCAAAATGCTTTGATGTGTCGACTGAGCAAGCAAGCAGTACTTAAAGTAATGCAGTCACTTGTACTATGCAAACATATATATTTAAAATGTATTTCTAATGCGAACATAATCAAATACTTGGACTCGGTCTACTTATACCTCCCAAAAGTTGCCATGGCCGCAAAGCAATTAAAGGGACATAATCTCGACTGAACTACGTTTGTAAAGTTTTCTATGGATATCCCCCTTGAAAGCAGGTCATATGTACGTGATAGCCTTCCAAGGAACGTTACATCTAACGAAAAACAACAATTAATCTTTATTTTATCAACCAGGAGAAGATGCGGTGTCGGGGGGAGGGGGGGGGGGGGAATCCTAGGTTTCAGGATCCCCCTCTCCTCTCCCCCGGCACGCCACCCACCCAATCCGGCAATCAATCAATCAATCAATCAATCAATCAATTGTTTCAAATACATGTTGCCACGCCGTACAAGAAAATTTGTCTCGCCACCTCAGGTGCAACTCGCAATCACTCACACGCACACCACAGTTTAAAACAACAAATGGACAATGGCTCGGCGCCAACGGCCCCAACCCGACCTAAACCTCCCTAACACAAAAAGACAGCTCTATCATAGTATCTATTAATAACGTAATATAGTGTTTTTAAACTTTCTGCTTGGCTGAGACTAGTTACCCAAATGAAAAATACGCATAAACAAAAAACAACACAAAAGACGGATTATACTTTCAAAGTCACCATCTTAATTATAACTTAACTAGTATATAACTTCATAGTCATTTCAGTTTAAAGCAATAGTAGTAGAACTACAGCATTAGCGTGAAAGCAGTCCAAATGGTTTTTAAAGAGTACACATTTACTCCGATTTTCAAGGGAACGATGTATGGTATAGCTAAGTGATTGATGTGAGGGCCGACTGATTTGATTTCGTTTAATGGTTTCAATGACAATAATAATAATAATAATAATATTAATAATAATAATATTCACACACTCAAAATGCTTTGATGTGTCGACTGAGCAAGCAAGCAGTACTTAAAGTAATGCAGTCACTTGTACTATGCAAACATAATTATATGTTTAATAATAATAATAATAATAATAATAATATATTAATAATAATAATAATAATTTATTGGGATTTTAAATTAGTAGTAGTATTTGTTATTAGTATTATTATTATTATCATCATCATAAAGGGAGTGAAAAATTCAAAAGGATGTCGAGTTAGCCGGGTCAGTGGATGTCGGCTGTTACACCAACATTCCACTGATGTGCTTTACTCTCACTTGGAAGAAGTCTGGGTAACCCACACGGCCACGGCTCACCCCAGTTAATACTGTCTGTAGATTCTCCTATAATCTGTATCTGCCGGTGGTTGTAATACGCGCGATGTTTATTAATAGTCCGTTTAGTCATTGCTTGGAATGCTCCAACTGGTAGGACATTTAGAAGGGAAGTAACAGAGAAAATGCGGCGCTGGTGCCTTGTGCATGTTGCGTCCCTTAGCTGTTCTCACGTGGGACTTCAAAGAACACAGTGCCGTTTCAGTGTCTTTAGCCATAGTCAGTCCCAGTCATCCCCCTAATTTTTCAATTCCCTAAAAAACACTACCGCCCACCAGCTGCACATTTGTCATGCACAAAATTAAAAAAAAAAAAAAACAACTGCACATTGACAGTCTGAATTCTTGGCTATGAACCTTATTCCTGACCAACCCCGCCACACCCAAGCACAGCTGAAATCAGCGTGCCCCTCAAATCACTACGTCAACGGCAACTCAACATAGGCCCACAACTGTCCACTGGATAAACTCAGCCGGCATGAATTAAGCCGGCACCAAACATGTCTCCTTTCATCTAACCAGAAATTTCCAGCAAATTCCAACATTCAGGTGAACTACAAATTTTCAAATAAGGCAAAAATTATTTTTAAAAACACCGGTCCTCTTACTGCCTG